>CM033647.1:62299575-62485179 GCA_019512145.1 Engystomops pustulosus
AGCAGAGGAGTACCGTACAGGCGGCGGCCAAAGGAGCAGAGGAGTACTGCTGCTGCTGGTTCAGGGGAATAGGGATAAGTTACTATTTTTGTTTTTTTCCCCACTGCTTAAGGAGAGGGGAGAATCAGAGAGCTACAGATAATGTCCATTATATGCGAGTGGCTAATGCCCCTTTTTTGTAGCCCACTTCTTTAAAATTCCTCCTTTTTGTGTTCTGTCCTTGGATGTGGCTAAGAAAAGAGGCCACTATATGGAAAAAGGCTGAGGCTATTGGATACTATGTAGGGACAGGCTCTTTGACTGTTTGCTACTGTGAGGGGGCAGGCACTGCAAATGTTGGCTTCTGTGGGGCAGTCACTGTGACTGTTGGCTATTGTGGGTTAACATATTGGTCATGCCGGTGTCTCAGGTTATTTGACATCATGTTCAGCTTTGTGGTTTGATTGTAATGGTAATACTGTACAAATGTAACTCTTAAACAGCTCATTTAACTGTAAATGAGTATATACGTTTATACAGTAATAAAATTACATTCAACCCTTATAAAACAATTACAAAAATGTGGCTCATGGGGAAAATTAGTTTGACAACCCTGCCTTACATACTAGAATCAAGTTTGAGTTTGGTTATGAAGGGGTTTATGCATGTGAGATGTAAGGCATGATGTGGTAATCATTTTTGAAATCTTTTGTCTCCCTGGTGATCTTCTTTGCAGGTATGGGTAAAATTACCCGAAAAATGGAGGACAGCCACTCATCCCTGTGCCTATCCCTGGTGCTGTTTATAGCTAGAGCGCCCCTTTTCCTTTTGATGAGCTGAAACTTCTTGATGGTCATATGATGGTCATTCATAGGATGTGCACTACAGTTACCAGCCACATTTCTGTTTACTCATTGTAGCACGGTCCCCATGAAGTATTTTCCCTTTCTTCTGCACAGTGTTTCAGTGGTTTATGTACAGCTTCACAACGCCAGACACATTGTGTAATATAATACAGTTCTCTAAATGAACACGGTCAGAGAAAGATTGGTAATAGACGAGATATGGCAATAACGCCGGTCCAACAAGCGTAAAGCTGTTTAAGGGGCATATTTCCTGAACATTAAACCACAATATATACAATGAGACGACTTAAGCCAATAACTGATAAAAGATAAACCTATTACAAGGAAAAATGGATCAATTTATCAAGCTTAGAAACACTCAGGGTTATTACTAGCTATGTGAGCCAGGCAGCAATGGTTCTACTCTATAGGGACTAATGGTTAGGAAGTAACCTGATAGACTGGCATGCATTAAGAGAGGCTATTAAGGATGATATAAACACTGCTCTATGAAACTAATAAAAGACATGAAAAAAACAACAAAGGAACAAATTCTTCAGAATAGACCCCAACAGTGGTGTAAGAAAGTACTTTTTCAGCACTAACGTCAAATTAAATACCAAGTGGTACTATAATGCCTAAACTGCTTAGCTCCAAGTTGTCCTCCCTAGTTGTGTCATCAGAGGTGGAAACTGGTATTTTCTGCAGCAGAAAAAACAACTCCATGGTTTTCGGTTGGAGTCTTCCCAAACCAAAAACGAATTGAGCTGACCCAGTACTCAGCAGAAATTGCCTTTAGTATCCCAGATGTGGTTTTTTTTCAGGCAGATTCACTTGTGTTTCTTTATTTGTGCCTATAATGTGGTGCACAAACGGTTGTATCAACTAGATGGCATGGCCTGAACCGCAACATAATGCACCAAAATGTTAATGTAACTATTTACACACAAAGCCAATGGTAGATTAAGCAGTATATTCCATATTGTTTCAGGGGGTGCAGGGCTTATAAGGTGACTCATAATAAACCTCAGCCCATCATTAGTAACCACTGACAAGTAACCATGACAGAAACTCATGCTATAGCAGGCTTACGGTTGTGGACAGGACGGTACTGCCAGCCTATATATACAAACAGAGATCCAGTGGTGTCAAACGGTGCCGTCACTGAACGGGGGTTTTAGAGAAGGAGAGTAAAAGATTTATTATTGTTAGAGCCCCCCATGTATATTTTTTTTCTTGGACAACCCCTTCAAATACAGTTTGTCTCACATACTACAAGCCCTCATATGGCTCTTTCTCTTTCAATGGAAAAATGAATGGGTAAAAGGTAGAATATTTTTTTTCTTAAATCCCTGGTTGTGGTTTTTAATGGTTCCCATGGTCTCCTATCTCTAAACCTGTTTTCCATGTTAATGCCCGGGCCCTTTTTCCGTTTTTGTTTTACATCATAGGGCAGTGGTGGCGAACCTATGGCACGGGTGCCAGAGGTGGCACTCAGAGCCCTTTCTGTGGGCACCCAAGCCTTCACCCCAGCACATAATTTGCTTGACGTGACAATGCTTCCTCCTGCGGTCTAAGATAGCCCAGGACATGCCACGCTCAGGGCTATTTTAAAGCAACATCCTTTGTTGCAGGACTACACGAGAAGCGAGAAGGTGTGGACAGAGATAGATCTGTCGTTGGAGCTCCTGCTCTGGGTCCCCTGATTCTTCCTCTTCAGGGGACCCTGGAAGGAAGCTTTAATCCAAATGTCTCAATCTTCTTTCTATTGTATTGGTATCCTCAGGACGGCAATACGATTGAAACTTGTGATACAGCTGGGATCAATAGGTTACTGTTTAAATTGTCATCTTGGCACTTTGCGACATAAAGTAGGTTTTGGTTCTAGGTTGGGCACCCTGTATCTAAAAGGTTCGCCATCACTGTCATAATTCGCGTTTTTGCAACGGGTTAACCAAATTTTAGTTTTGCGCCAATTTTCCCTGTATTCCCCCGGGATTTTGGCGCACGCGATCGGATGGTAGCGCATCGGTGTCGGCATGCACGTGACAGAAATCGCGGATTAGGAAAAATCTGACGGATTAGGAAAAACTGCTGCATTTTAAAAAAAAAGTGTCGCTCGACACGCGCTTACCTTCATCCAGGATGGCTCGGTGAACTCCAGTGCGTTCCAATGCTCTTCAGCGCAGCAGCGACACCTGGTGGACGTCGGAGGAACTGCCTTAGTGAATCCCGGCCAAACCCGAATCCACCGCAGAGAACGCGCCGCTGGATCGCGAATGGACCGGGTAAGTAAATGTGCTCCAATGTCTTCTACAAGCTCAGACTATTTATTTTACTGTCACTATAGTTGTATGGAGTCTTGTTTTTTTTGGGACAGAATTTAGTTTTTAATAGTGCAATTTTGGGTTTCATGTATCCTACTATTCTATATTTTAAAAAAAGAACATAAATCTGCTACTAATATGTCTCTGCCTTTCTCATTGAACCTAAATAACAAAAAAAAAAAAAAAAAATCTGGTTCAATACTTATACAGTGATACTAAACGTAAAGGTTTTTTTTTTAAATTATCCTTCTATGCATAATAAAATACTTTTGGGGGAGAAAAACCTAAGTCACCTTCTAAGTGCCGTAACTTTAAATTTTTTATAATTTTTTTTGGCTGTGTAGGGCTTATTTTTTGCAAAAAGACCTGTAGATTTTATTTGTACAGCCTTCATTAAGATTTTTGTTCATTTTTAAAAGTTTTTTGTCATACGGGATAAATACTATTATAGTTTTATAGTCTGGTTTGGCTCAGGTATGGAGGTACAAAATGTGTGTGATTTTTTTTTGTTGTTTTTGTTTTACATATTCTTAGACTTTCTTGGTTTTTTTTTTTTTATAAAATGTTATTTTTTTTTGTACATTTTGCGTGTGACCCCATCAGCATCCTGCAATCGTTACTGTGGGGTACTGATGGCAGTGTCATCCACAGTAGATTGTGGTGTCTAAGGGATTAAACACCCAGGATCAGAGCATATCTAGTCCCAGTTGTTAGGGACTAGGCTGTGATAACAAAGCCCAGCCTCGATAGTGACAGGATCTGATATCTGATGTCCAACAAACTTCTACTGACGTGGCATTGTAGAAAGAAGAAGTGCCCTAAAAGTGGTCATTAATGGGTTAAAGTAAACAAGGAAAATATAAATGATATTAGAAATAATAGTATAATAATTAATAACAATAATGCACTGCATGTTATAGCAGAAGTGACAACCACACATTATAAGTAGCAGACTAGAAGAGACAAATAATTTGCGGTAATCAGCGCCATTGATACTGCTGTGAAACGGATGTTCTTACAGGACAAAATGATTCTGCTTTTCTTGTATTCAGATGGTGAAAGGCGAGAGGCGAGAGCTGGGCTGATTTCAAAGCAGATGGTGTAGTTGACCCAAATAATTACCTGCCTTTTTTCACCACCTTAAACGCTTAAAATGATTTTTTAAATGCTCCAGTTCAAGAGCGGAGTCCTGGACCTGACCATTAAATCTTCTTTCTCCATACTAAATGGTTTTATCATCAAAATACAATGAAGGAGTCGCAGCCGGCCAGCCACTCGATAGACCTTTATTGGCAGAAAGTCAATGCGCCAGGGCAATCATCGGCTTTATTGTGAGTCCTGACGTTGAGCTGTTAATCATTAGGCAGCAGTCATATTGTCCCCGACACAGACCTGGCGATGTAAATCACAGCAGACGTACAAAGTAATAGAGCAAATTCTTGTATTATTAGCCTTGAATACATTTGGTCCATGGGTACAAAATGTAGACTGCGGTAGACCTATAGAATATATACAGTAATCAACTCCAACTGCTGGAAAACAAATAATACAGCAATGTAACAATTCAAAGGAGAGAAAAAAAGGTCACATAGGGGCAGATTTACTTACCCGGTCCATTCGCGATCCAGCGGCGCGTTCTCTGCGCTGGATTCGGGTCCGGCCGGGATTTATTAAGGTAGTTCCTCCGCCGTCCACCAGGTGGCGCTGCTGCGCTGAAGAGCATCGGAACGCATCTGGAGTTCACCGGCTCGGGCTGAGTGAAGGTAAGTGCAAGCTCCGCGACAGATTTTTTGTTTTAAATGCGGCGGTCTTTCCGAATCCGCCGGGTTTTCGTTCGGCCACGCCCCCCGATTTCCGTCGCGTGCATGGCAGCGCCGATGCGCCACAATTCAAACGCGTGCGCCAAAATCCCGGGGCAATTCTGGGGAAATCGGCGCAAATCAGAAATATTCGGGTAACACTTAGTAAATGACCCCCATAATCTCTATCCAAAACATCTAATATAATAATTTTTCACTGTGATATTCCAGTACCAAAAGTAATAATATCCACACACCTCACACTACAATAACTGCTATTCCATGTATTACTGCTGACAGGTAGCCGCTATATAATGTCTGAGAGGTTGTCACAGCTCCGCCCCTGTTACTGACAACACTGCCTATAACAGTTATATAAATACATTGGGGGGAATTCATTAATGTGTCGCCAGCTCCAACAGTGCAGAGCTGGACAACACAAGTGCTGTGCCAGATGCATCATTGTGATAATGAATCTGTTAGAGTACTGTATAAGACTGCTGAGTTCTCCTTTTAGACCTGCTTTTAGCTGGTTAAAACTGTACGCCACAATTTGGCACATCCACCTTAATTTTTTGGCGCAAGGACTAATTTTAAAATGACCACGCCCTCTTTTCCCAGAACCCCTTTTATGAAGCCCTTTGTGGGACAAGCCGGAAAACAGCCAAAAATGGTCTAAAAGTGCTAAATGTGTTGAAGGGCAATTCCCCATTGTGACCCAAAATATAATCCACAAACCTAATATATAAGCAACTAGTTGCTATTCCATCTATTATTGCTCACAACCAGCCTGTATGTTATGTCTGAGAGGTTGTCACAGCTCTGCCCCTTGTTACTGGCATCTCTATAGATAATATAATATTAATATAATTGTATTCATGACATACACACAACCCATACTACATATATTACTGCTGACATCTAGAGTTTCTATAATGTCTAGAGATTGTCACAGCCCCGCCCCCGTTATTAACAACACTGATTATAATATCATTATTTTAATTGGATCCACCCAATACCTTTTGCTTCTATCACTGCCTCTATGTCATATCTTAGATGTTATGCATTCCTGCTACATCTGTATCTACAATACTGACAGAATGCACCAGTCCATACACACATCACATACACACACCACATACACACACTACATATTGCATCTATAACTGCCCCTATGTCATGTCTTATATGTTATGCCATTTCTGCTACATCTGTATCTACAGTACTGACAGAATGCACCAGTCCATATACACACCACATACACACACCACATATACACACCACATATTACATCTATAACTGCCTCTATGTCATGTCTTATATGTTATGCCATTCCTGCTACATCTGTATCTACAGTACTGACAGAATGCACCAGTCCATACACACATCACATACACACACTGCATCTATAACTGCCTCTATATGTCTTATATGTTATGTCATTCCTGCTACATCTGTATCTACAGTACTGACAGAATGCACCAGTTCATACACACACCACATATACACACTACATGTTGTATCTATAACTGCCTCTACGTCATGTCTTATATGTTATGCCATGACTGTTACATCTGTATCTACAGTACTGACAGAATGCACCAGTCCATACACACGCCACATATACACACCACATATACACACTACATATTGCATCTATATCTGCCTCTATGTCATGTCTTAGATGTTATGCCATTCCTGCTACGTCTGTATCTACAGTACTGACAGAATGCACGAGTCCATACACATACCACATACACACACTACATATTGCATCTATAACTGCCTCTATGTCATGTCTTATATGTTATGCCATTCCTGCTACAGCTGTATCTACTGCTGGTCAGGGAAAGCGTTAGGGTGTTCTATTAGCTTACTGTAAGCAGGAGTGATTCTCAAAGAACCCAACAGCCCTTCTTAGGGCTACAATAACGTTCTACTTTTTTTATTTTAATTTGCATCTATGACCATTTTGTGAGGAATTAGCAGGGGGACTTGCTACCGTTGTGTTTAGCTCTTAGTGGCACACATATCCATAGCAAAGACCGAGTGGGAAAATTCAGTAGGGGTTGGATTTCTATTAGGCACTAACTCATAATCTACTACTAGTTCACTGCCTCCATACATGGTCCCCTTATCAAACGAGCTGTGTCAGGCAGAATTTTGGGTTGTTTTCATGGCTTCCATGTTAACTTTGTCGCCACCCTGCTGTGTAATCCACAAAATATACTGGCAAACTTTTATCATGTACCGATATTATTTGAGCGCTTCTTGCTCACCTCCTTTGGTTCCTCTCTGCCACCCATTGGTTTGAAGCCTGAGTCCATTTAGGGTATGTCGCCATGACACTCTCTAGCCTGCTGCCGCTGCCTCTGCATGCCGTCCCCTATAGTGTCAGGGTCAATTATTGGATGTTTTAGATGCTATCTAGCTTCATTCTGTCACACTGTCATGGCCATGCTGTTGCCCATAATTTTGGCATAATGGTGCGATTAGGCAGCCTCAGAGGCATCCATGCATGCTGCCCCTGCTGTTTCCTGTCCTGTGGTGTTTCCATCCTTTTCTGAGGTTCCCAGGTGTTTGGCCAAGCTTCCCTGTGCAGAGCCTTGGTCCCCTTGAAAAATGCTCGAGTCTCCCATTGACTTCAATGGGGTTCGTTATTCGAGACGAGCACTCGAGCATCGGGAAAAGTTCGTCTCGATATGTCATGTCTTATATGTTATGCCATTCCTGCTACAGCTGTATCTACAGTACTGACAGAATGCATCAGTCCATACACACTCCAGGTACACTCACCACATATTGCATCTATAACTGCCTATATGTCATGTCTTATATGTTACTTTAATCTACTACTATAAACTTTTACCTCTAAAATCTATCTTTTCACTCCTCTTTTCTCACTTTATTGCGTTCACCCCGGGTGCCATAACTGTCCCCATTGCCACTACACGTCGTCTACATAGCAGCCTCCACACATCGTCTCGATAGCTGCCTCCACACATTGTCTCCATAGCTGCCAACACATGTTGTCTCCATAGCAGCCTCCACATGTCGTCTCCATAGCTGCCTCCAAAAGTCGTCTCCATAGCTGCTTCCACATGTCTTCCCCTTAGCAAACGAGCTGTATCAGGCTAATTTTTCGGGTGTTTCACCAGATACGTTATGGAACTTGGTCACTCTGTCGCTGCCATGCTGTGTTATCGACTAAATATACCGTAAACCTTTTGTTCACATAGGAAATCATTTCAGCGCTTCTTGCTCACCTACTTTGGTTCCTCTCTGCCGCCACTACCAGGCCAAATACTGATGCGTACAGTGCTACACGTTACCCTTGCCAAAAGGAATTTTTTACATTGGTTTGAAGCCTGAGTGCATTTTTGGGTATGTCGCCATGCCACTCTCTAGCCTGCCGCTGCTGTCATCGCCATGCTGTTGCCCATAATTTTGCCATAATGGTGCGATTAGGCAGCCTCAGAGGCATCCATGCATGCTGCCCCTGCTGTTTCCTGTCCATTTCCTGTGTGTTTCCATCATTTTCAGGTGTTTGTCCAAGCTTCCCTGTGCAGAGCCTTGGTCCCCTTGAAAAATGCTCGAGTCTCCCATTGACTTCAATGGGGTTCGTTATTCGAAACGTAAAGAGCACTCCAGCATTTAAGTGCTCGCTCATCTCTAGGGACAACTATTTCCTTTCTGGATATTTCATTTACTGGTGGTATTAAGAAAAAACAAGTAACATCCCAGCTGTATTGCAAACCTTCGAGTGGGAATACCCTCTTGAGAGCAGTTAGCAGCCATTCAAAACATACCATTAGAAACATCCCAATAGGTGAATATGTAATGGCTAGACGAGCACTGTCTACAATGGAGAATTTTATTAATATTTGCACGGATTTAGAATCCCATCTTGGACATAAATGGCTATTTTTTGACAGGGCCCACTGGCTCTTGCTATAGTACTTCATGCATTAATTTTTTGGAGGGCCACTACCCGTCTCTGTGTTTGAAACATTTTTGGGACTGCCACATACAGGCACTCAATCTATCCATTTTACTGGAGGGCACCTACCTGCTCCTCTGGTTTGAAAAATGTTTGGGCTGCCACATACAGGCACTCAATCTATTCCATTTACCTGCAGTGGCCACTACCTGCTCCTCTGGTTTGAAAACATTTTGGGACTGCCACATACAGGCACTCAACTATTCCATTACTGGAGGGCCACCTACCTGCTCCTCTGGTTTGAAAAATGTTTGGGACCTGCCACATAAAGGCACTCAATCTATTCCATTTTACTGGAGGGCCACCTACCTGCTTCTGGTTTGAACATTTTTGGGACTGCCAATAAGGCACTCAATCTATTCCATTTACTGAGAGGGCCACCTACCTGCCCTCATCTGTTTGAAAAATGTTTGGAGACTGCCACATACAGGCAGCAACTATTCCATTTTACTGGGGGCCACCTACCTGCTCCTTGGTTTGAAAATGTTTGGGGACTGCACACATACGGCACTCATCTATTCCATTTACTGGAGGGCCCCTACATGTCTTCTGGTTTGAAAAATTTTTGGGACTGCCACAAACAGGCACTCAATCTATTCCATTTTACTGCAGGGCCACCTACCTGCTCTCTGGTTTGAAACATTTTTAGGACTGCCCATACAGGCACCAATCTATTCCATTTTACTGGGGGCCACCTACATGATCCTGGTTTGAAAAATGTTGGACTGCAAAACAGGCACTCAATCTATTCCATTTTTACGCAGGGCCACTACCTGTCCTCTGGTTGAAACATTTTTGGGACTGCCACATACAGGCACTCAATACTATTCCATTTACTGGAGGGCCACCTACCTGCCTCTGGTTTGAAAAATGTTTGGGACTGCCACATACAGGCACTATACAAATTAAATTGTCTCCATAGCAGCCTCCACACGTTGTCTCCATTGATACCTACCTCCAAAAGTCGTCCAGTATAGTGCCTCCATACATCGTCCTTTATCAAACGAGGTGTGTCAGGCCGAAATTGGGTTGTTTTCATGGATTCCACATCAAAGATTGTTAACTGTCGCACCCTGCTGTGGATCCAACAAAATATACTGGCAACTTTTACCTTAGGGATATTATTAGGCTTCTTGCGCATCTGTTTAATTCCCTCACCCAGGCATATCCTAACTTATAAGAACGCTACACACTGATCTTATACACAAAGGTTCTTAGAAGTTGCTGTTGGGGAGTAGCCTAGAGACAGGGGGCTTGGATTGGCGAAAGCTCGCCTGGAGCGGAGCGCCAGCTCCCATGCGCATCATGTCGCTTCTTGCGCATCTGTTTTACATCCCCTCACCCGCCATATCCAAACTTATAGAACGCTATACACTTGATCTTTACAAAAGGTTCTTAGAAGTGCTGTTTGGGGAGTAGCATATAGACAGGGGCTTGGATTGGCGAAAGTCGCCTGGACAGCGGAGCGCCAGCTCCATGCAAGATCAACTAACATAGTTTTAACTGAGACACTTTAATATACTACTAGTTCACTGCTCCATTCATGGTCCCTTATCAACGAGCTGTGTCAGGCAGAATTTTGGGTGTGTTTCATGGATTCCATTGTAACTTTGTCGCCACCACTGCTGTGTAATCCACAAAATATACTGGCAAACTTTATCATTGTAGCGATATTATTTGAGCGTTCTTGCTCACCTCCTTGGTTCCTCTCTGCCCAACCATTGGTTGAAGCTGAGTCCATTTAGGGTATGTCGCCATGCCACTCTCTAGCTGCCGCTGCTGCCCGCTGCCTTGCATGCCGTCCCCTATAGTGTCCGGGTCAATTATTGGATTTTAGATGCTATCTAGCTTATTCTTGTCACCTGTCATGGCACATGCTGTTGCCCATAATTTTGGCCATAATGGTGCGATTAGGCAGCCTCAGAGGTCACCATGCATGCTGCCCCTGCTGTTCTGTCCATTTCTGTGGTGTTTCACCTTTTTCTGAGGTTCCCAGGTGTTTGGCCAAGCTTCCCTGGCAGAGCTTGGTCCCCTTGAAAAATATCGAGTCTCCCATTGACTTCAATGGGGTTCGTTATTCGAGACGAGCACTCGAGCATCGGGAAAAGTTCGTCTCGAATACGAGTACCCGAGCCTTTTAGGGTTCGCCTCATCTCTAATAAGCAAAGTAGTGCTATTCACATCTATTATGTCACAACCAGCCTGGTATGTTATGTCTGAGAGGTTGTCCACAGCTCCTAGCCCCTTGTTACTGGCATCTCTATATATATAATTGTATTCATGACATACACCACACAACCCATAGTACATATTACTGCTGACATCTAGAGTTTCTATAATGTCTAGAGATTGTCACAGCCCGCCCCCGTTATTAACAACACTGATTATAATATCATTATTTTAATTGGATCCACCCAATACCTTTGCTTCTATCCTGCCTTATGTCATATCTTAATGTTATGCATTCCTGCTACATCTGATCTCCACTACTGAAGAATGCACAGTCCATACAACTCACAACACACACCACACACACTCTATGCATCATAATGCCCCTAGTCATTCTTATGTTAGCATTTCTGCTACATATGTATCTACAGTACGAGAAGCACCAGTCCTATTCACACCACATACAAACAACATATACACCCACAATTACATCTAACTGCCTCTATGTCATATATGTTATGCATTGCTAAATGGTATCTACCAGTACTGACAGAATGCACACCAGTCCATACACACATCACATACACACATGACATCTATAACTGCCTCTATATGTTCTTATATGTTATGTCATTCCTGCTACATCGTATCTACAGTACTGACAGAATGCACCAGTTCATATACACACACCACATATACACACTACTGTTGATCTATAACTGCCTCTACATGTCTTATATGTTATGCCATGACTGTTACATCTGTATCACAGTACTGACCAGAATGACAACAGTCCAACACACGCCACAATACACACACCACAATACACATACATATTGCATCTCATATCTGCTCATGTCAGTCTTAGTGTTATGCCATTCCTGCTAAGTCTGTATCTACAGTACTGACAGAATGCACGAGTCCATACACATACCACATACCACACATAATATGGCATCTATAACTGCCTCTATGTCTGTTTCTTTATGTTATGCCATTCCTGCTACAGCTGTATCTACAGTACGACAGAATGCATCAGTCATACACACTCCAGGTACAACTCACCACATATTGCATATATAACTGCCTATATGTATGTCTTATATGTATGCCATTCCTGCTACAGCTGTATCTACGAACTGACAGAATGCATAGCTCCATACACACTCAGGTACACTCACCACATATTGCATCTATAACTGCCTATATGTCATGTCTTATATGTTATGCCATTCCTGCTACAGCTGTATCTACAGTACTGACAGAATGCATCAGTCCATACACACTCCAGGTACACTCACCACATATTGCATCTATAACTGCCTATATGTCATGTCTTATATGTTTTGCCATTCCTGCGACATCTGTATCTACAGTACTGACAGAATGCACAAGTCTATATACACATCAGGTACACACACGACATATACACACCACATATTGCATCTATAACTGCTTCTATGTCATGTCTTAGATGTTATGCCATTCCTGCTAGATCTCTATCTACAGTACTGACAGAATGCTCCAGTCCATACACATGCCACATACATACACCACATACATACACCACATACACACACTACATATTGCATCTATAACTGCCTCTATGTCATGTCTTATATGTTATGCCATTTCTGCTACATCTGTATCTACAGTACTGACAGAATATACCACCAAAAAGAAGCAATATCCGGGGTGAACTGGTCAATGGGCCACCCCCAGTCACCTCCGGTATAACAAGATTACCTACTCCTTATGTGCAAAAAAAAAAAAAAAAAAGCACGTATAATAGATTACAAGAATTATATACTTTATTAGTTACTGTGCACTTAATACATCTTTATCCATAAAGGAAATTCAAATAAAGGCAGACATGAAGGGACAGACAGACTAAAAAACAGTACACACGGTTCAGTGTAAAACATTTAAATGAGCAAAGTTATCCCAAACTCAAGAAAGCTGCCAGGTCTGAGTATGGACCGTAATGAATCCATACATATCTGTAACAGCAGCAGGGAGTTGACCCACAAAGGTACAAATGTATAGCCGGGAGCCCTATAGTAGGTAGGGGTAACCCGTATATCCCAAATACAACAGAACAGCACTGACAGAATGCAACAGTCCATAAAACAGAGAACTTTTCTAACATGGAATCTTTCCTTAGAATAAAAAAAAGTGCAGAGACCAATATCTTGGGACTCCAGAATAATTGGACCACGCTGGAATGTGACGAGGCAGTTGAATAATGGAGCTGAATAATGAATCCATAGTGATGAGTGAGGTACATCATGTACATCATGGAAGGTCAGCCTCACTGGGGCAGGGGTGGGCCTGGGGTCTGCAGTGAGAAAAGCAGATATTCACTATTGATCTGACAAGGCCTTCAGCGCTTGGCTTCTTGTTATGGAAGGTAGAGAAGATTGCTTCAGCCTCGGGAGTGACATTAAATCTGAGCGCAGACATGCTCGCACACACTACACCATTAGCAGCCTCCTATTCCCCCGTGTGTTTCCTATCATGTCAGACGTCAGAGGCTCGGACTGTTTACCGCATGTTTGTAGACAAGCGCGGCCATCAGTACAAGTGAGAAATATACGAGAGAGCAGACAGAGGCAGCCAGCATATATTTTCCTTCCCCAAGGCCTCTGGGAATTTTGCTATTTTTTTATGTTTATAGAGGTCCTCGGTCCCACGTAACCAAATAAATCACTTTCTGCTCCTTGGAAACGTAACCCAAGGTAAAGAGTCTGATTTAACAAGTGGGTAATATGTTACCACTTCATTCATTGCTTTAAGGAATACAGTATTAAGCTTCCTACAGAATACGGGCGGCCTTAATACAGTGTACCATGGATGTGAAGAGCAGAGAGGTCAAGAGATCCCTGTACGGAGCTGCGTATAATCCTGATAAAGGTTATGTCACAGACACAACAGCTCTGGGTTATGTTACAATGTAAGAGCAAATCCAGAAAACAGCAGGTATTGTGAGCAAAACATTTCCATATTGTTGGATACAGATTAGAAGCTGCATAGAACAATATTGTGTACAAATATATTGTCTATCTATATATACAGCAATATAGCAATGCTAGATCCTCTGGCACATAACATATGTGCTGTAATACCTGTTGAATGTGCTGTCACCCATTACTTTAAAGGGGTTGTCCATTTTACCTCATGTTTTTGTAATGTGTGTGCATATGTGAGGGGCAGGATATTAGGTAATTGACCAATATAAATCTATTAAAAGTTCTGCTCCGCTTTCTTGATATGTAAAGAGAAGCCTCCGGTCTTTTACCTCATCAGCTAGAGATTCCTATCCATAAGATGGCTGCAGATGGAGGGTCATGTGATCTCTAACTGTCCATGACCAGGACCTTAGGATAGTATCATGAACATAAGATTAAGGTCCTGGCACGGTGATTGTTCATGGGCAATAAGAGATCACATGACCCTCCATCTGCAGCCATTTTATGGGCAGGAATGTCTGGCTGATGAGGATTCGGGTCTGGCCGGGATTCATCAAGGTAGTTACTCCGCAGTCCACCAGGTGGCGCTGCTGCGCTGAAAAGCATCTGAACGCACTGGAGTTCACCGGGCCGGACCAAGTGAAGGTAAGCGCGTCCCAAGCGACACATTTCTTTTTTTAAATGCGCCGGTTTTTCCGAATCCGTCAGGTTTTCGCTCTGCCACGCCCCCCCATTTTCATCGCGTGCATGCCGGCGCCAATGCGCCATAATCCGATCGCGTGCGCCAAAATCCCGGGGCAATACAGGGGAAATCGACGCAAATTGGAAATATTCGGGTAACACGTCGGGAAAACGTGAATCGGGCCCTCAGTAAATGATCCCCATTGTCTTGTGCCTTTATTTGATTATATATATAAAGTTAAGTCGGTATGAAAATGGGATTTGTGTCACCATGACATTTTGGACCTGAAGGAGCAGATTGACACCTGTAAGTTGCTTGATGCTACTTCCACCTGTGTCTGGTCAGTACTGTAGTCACTGACTAACCTTCATAAGCACAATTTCTAGAATGACCTGCTAGGGAAGGTTGAAGAACAATTATAATCTAAACAGTTATGATTTGGATATGATGACAACATCACTCATTATGTTATATTATAAGAATAATATACATAATAACACTAGGTTTCCTCTGCCCTTGTCTTTCACTATGAGTAACCAGTTTGTTATCAATCTACAATTGTCTGGACAGTGACTTCTCAATTCTAATGCTACAGTAAAATGTTGAGAGAGAAAATGAATCTTTAGCACATGACATGACTTCAGCTTCACAAAGTGTCAGAGCAGATGCTGGAGCACGGCCACCATCTCTGCATACTTACTAACTCAATTCCTGGGAGGCTGGGAAAATAATAAACCCATTAAGGGCATATTTCCCAATAGGCTGGCGTGATTACCAAGCAGGTTCTGGTTGTACTTCAGCCAAAAATCTCTAATTATGAGTATTATACTAGGATTGGTTTTATAACATGCTGCATAGTGAAAACCCACAATATCAAAGTACAAACTATATAGAGCCTGTATTTATCTAAATATGGCAAAATTCTGACTCACTTAGCACAAAAATCTACCATGCATGCATTGCACTTTGAATTTCAGGTATTTTTATTTTCTTGTTTGACAAGTGATTGTGGATTAGTGTGAAAGTAAGTGGCCATGTGTCAACATTAAAATCTACCATCCAAATCAAGCATGATAAACCAAGCACGGAGGGGTTCTGGTACCACTCCAAGGAGCCCCTGAGGCTCATTAACATCATTTTGAAAGTTGATTTTAGAAGGATTAGAAAAACAACAAATATAAGTAGATTACCATAGTCACAGTGCCTGAGTAAGTGTCCCTTTATCCTTGCTTGATTATGATGAAAAGTAAATCAACCAGTAGGTGGCATAATACTAGGCAAAAGTGTCTATTTATCCGATATTAATTACACATTGTAAACCACCATAACTAATCTGACATGTATTTAGATTTCCTTGTCTAATGGTATACTTTCTAAATAGTTGGCTGGATTTGTGAATGTCCATGATAATCAGTGGGGCAGATTTACTTACCCAGTCCATTCGCAACCCGTGGATTCGGGTCTTCCGGCGATCCACTAAGGCAGTTCCTCCGATGTCCACCAGGTGTCGCTGCTGCGCTGAAGCCCGGTGGAGTGCACGATCCTATACTTGGTGAAGGTAAGTGTGTGTCTTGCGACACTTTTTTTCTTTTAAAAGCGGTGGTTTCTCTGAATCCGTCAGGATATCGTTTGGCCACGCCCCCTGATTTCTGTCGCGTGCATGCCAGCGCCGATGCGCCACAATCCGTTCGCGCAGGGAAAATCGGCGCAAATCGGAAATATTCGGGTAACACGTCGGGAAAACGGGAATCGGGCCCTTAGTAAATGACACCCAGTATGTTATATGATAGGTATAGATAACATGTGTCTAATATTTCACCTTTTGTCTTAAATACAGGCAGTCCCCGGGTTACGTACAAAATAGGGTCTGCAGGTTTGTTCTTAAGTTGAATTTGTATGTAAGTCGGAACTGTATACTTTATTATTGTAACCCGAGTCAAAGTTTTTTTGGTCTCTGTGACAATTGGATTTAAAAAATGTTGGGTTGTCATAAGAAGCAGAATTAACACTAAAGCTTCATTACAGACATGTTTGATAACTGTTACAGATGATTATTGTAGCCTAGGACTAAAGTACAGTAAATTGCCAAAATCCAGAGGACCGTTTGTAACTAGGGATCGTCTGTAAGTCAGGTGTTCTTAAGTAGGGGACCGCCTGTAAAGGACATAAGGGAAGATTGACTAATGGTGTTTGGATGATATATTTGGTTTATCACTTCTGTCTATACAAATAGACACAGACTACATTGAAACAGTAATCCCACATTGTAGATCTCATGAAGTGGAAACATTGACATCGGTGGAGAGAACATTGACAGGCAACAATTTTAAGAGAAGACAAATTGTTTATGACACTTTTTGGGATGGTGAGAAAGTAGGTGCAGTGCAAAATCTCCAAAATAGTCCCCAATTACCTCAGATGCCGTGCTACCTCTGCACCCCTAAAGCTAAATCTCTGTTGAATTTATGTATTATTCAGTTGTACTAAACAATGTTTTATGTAACATTTTACACAGATATTTGTAATTAGGATTTGGCTAGAATTCCTTTTTCCTGAGTCTGACCTGCAGCCACAAGTGTAAGATCTTAATCTGCTATATAAAAAAGATGATTTATAGTTCATGACTCCGGTCTTATGTGATATTAGAAGCTGTTATTACACATAGGTAACTTAAATACTTCCTTCCCTCCATTGCTACAGAATTTCATACTTTCCTACACTTTGGCTGACGTTTTCTCCATGTTTCCTTCTAGAGGAGCGGTGGGGGTGTTGGGAGGTTTCTTCTAACCTCACACATCTAAAAGAAATGAAAACAGATGCTAACAAAAACTAGATTTGCTTCTAGTGGGAGATCATCTGACATTTTACCTGTCTACAGGGACTTGTAAAAAAATATTGTTAAGGATATAGTTGTAACTATGTGAAAGATTGTCTGTGACTTTCTCAAGTTCCCGTGTCTGAGGTTTTGGGCTCCGCACTGGTGGTGGTTGTAGTGCAAGGCAGTTATTTACTTTCCATGTAAATGGAAATTCAAAGTATCAATAAACCTTTATCAATGTTTATTTTAGAAAT
Organism: Engystomops pustulosus; assembly: GCA_019512145.1. Classification (NCBI taxonomy): domain Eukaryota; kingdom Metazoa; phylum Chordata; class Amphibia; order Anura; family Leptodactylidae; genus Engystomops; species Engystomops pustulosus. The sequence continues at coordinate 62,317,418 of CM033647.1, forward strand.
GAACAAATGTGCAAATGATCGTAGTAAACTTTAGAATATACGTTGTTATGGGGAAAAAAAACATATCCTTCCATTTTATACTCCTTTCTTCTCCTACAGTGAGCACAAGGGGCATAATAATTGCAGTTGTATGGTGTGCGACCGTATAAATCTTTACTGCCCCAAATAACAGGTAAGGTGCCTGAGGTAGCAGAATAAAAAAAATTAACCCTAATAGCCCTCTGCATAATAAATAGTATATGTGTATACATAGGTTATTCTGAAGTACAACCGTATCAGCTTCTTATTTATCAGCTATCAATGTAAGTATAGGAGAGAATGCTGATTTACGCACTACTAAGAGCTAGAAGGAAGACAGGGGGTAGAAAAAGAGAAAAATAACCCTCTATATCAGCTAATACATACTTAAACTATACTTAGACAAACTTGCCTATCATGCTTACCATAAATCAGTATTCAGCAGGCAGTTTAAGCCCAATATTTCTCAAAAAACAAAGAATGGACTACCAGTGGGGTCCTGGAGTCGGAGACCCAATGCCCACAGATAGGAAGACTCTTAGTTGTGAGGATCAGTGGAGGATAATCATTTTCTTATTGAAGGAAAGAGCTATGATTTGGAGTTTTGCCATAGTGGCTTTCTTGATACAGGTTATGTCACTAAATAAAACTGCCCATTATGGAAGCCCCTCTTACAGTTATTCTAGTGTTACTTTAAAGTTTGATATTATTACTTGTAGTTTTGAATTGGGTTTTGTTGTGATTTTTCTTGCTGTTCATGGTCTGTTCTGCTAATCTGCACTTATTGATCAGCGTGAGCCATAAAGGTAGCAGATGATTCAATCACGCAATGACATCAATCAGATATGCGATAACGGAAGAGGCCTCATTTGTATCAGTTCCACGAAAGGTCAGCACATGTGGCAGGACGCAGCCTTAGCATTTGAATATTTTGCTCCAAGAAAGACCTTGACATTCAGCGCTCTCTTTTATTTGACAGCTTTTTAAAGGTCCAAACCGTTTATCATTTTGATGTAAATATTCGGGAGTGATGTTTATCAAGATCAGATGATCTTTACTCACGAGTGAAGAAATAACTCCAGAGTCAAACTGCAAACAAGTTTAAGCAGAGATTCCAATTTTAAGTTTTGCACAAATGTATTATTATGGTTATTATTTGTACAGGCAGTCCCCGGGTTACATACAAGATAGGGTCTGTAGGTTTGTTCTTAAGTTGAATTTGTATGCAAGTCGAAACTGTATATTTTATCATTGTAATCCCAGCCAGAACTTTTTTGGTCTCTGTGACAATTGGATTTTAAAAATGTTGGGTTGTCATAAGAATCAATATTAACACCAAAGCTTCATTACAGACACAATTCATAACTGTTATAGCTGTTTATTGTAGCCTAGGACTAAAGTACAATAAATTACCAATATCCAGAGGTCCGTTTCTAACTAGGGGTCGTATGTAAGTCGAGCGTCACTTTCTTGTGGGCTCAGTTTCTACGACTTTCCCTGTGTGCTCCAAATGATACATCTACTTTATTCTTTGGTTTGGTATGATCACATTGATATCAAATTTATATAGGTTTTATTATGTTTTATTACATTTTCAAAAATTAAAGCAACAGGGCACATTTACTTACATGGTCACTGGAGTTCACAGAAAGTGAATTGTCCATCTATAATGCACTCTGCCGCGATTCACGAAGATCATGCGCCCAAAATCATGCATGTATTGCTTCCCCACTAAGGTCTGACAGAGTTCACCATCTTTTTAATAAGCTGAGTTTTTGAACACAAAAAATTTGCTGAGAAAACCCAACCCGGCTTATACCCATAGAGTGTGTGCCGCCATCGAAACACATTATGATGTCAGTAAGCAGCTGACGTCATGGTATATGCAACAGGATCATGTGGAGAGCCAAAAATGGAGCCAGAGCTGAAGACAGAAGAGGACCTGCGGGGAGCGTTGGAAAGGTGAGTAAAGAGTTTTTTTTTTAGGAAGCACTGGCTATATACCACATGGGGGGCAGGCTCTGGCTATATACAGGGGTGCAAGCACTGACTATATACAGGGGCAGGCACTGGCTATATATGGGGCAGGGGGAAGCACTGGCTATATACCGCATGGGGGGCAGGCACTAGCTATACACTGGGGGGCAAAGTGGTGTGGCTGAGGAAGCCACACCAGGTGGTGATATGTGTGGGGCTCAATCAGCCGTTCCCTTTATGTGGCACTATAGTGGTTGGGCTTTATCTTTTTCGGATGTTATGTGGTAGTCATTTCAGCTGAATATAATATGTATATATTGTTGGCTGTAGGCATCTGAATTGGGGGTTAATTTTTTGGGACCATATCATTATTTTGTATATTGCACACTTTGTTTGCCTTTGCACTTTTCATCCCTTTTTTCTTTCCATTTTTTCCACTACTTATACATTCTCCATGGTCGGACAGTGTTAGGGCTGTGGGGTGGGGGTGGGGGGTGGGTTTACCTGGTGCGCTTCACCACATGCCCAAATCCTCCCAGGAATTTTTTCCTTTTGAATTTTAATTTTTTCTGGTGTATATGTATTTTTTGTTTTTTTGTATATTGTTTCAATAAAGATTGTTCAGTTTTTGCTATATGACACATGGTCTTTCTCATTTTGCATATGCTTTTTTCATGTGTTTAGCACATTATATAACTTTGAATTGTGTGTGATGGTCCTCTATGATGATTGTGGAGATACTGGGGGGCAGACACTGAATATATACTGGGGGACAGGCACTGGCTATAAACTGGGGGCAGGCACTGGCTGTATACTGAGGGGCAGGCAGTGGCTATATACAAGGGGGCTTCTGGCTATATACTCGGGGCAAAGGGCTGCTGGTTATATACAAGGGGGCAGGCAGTGGCCATATGCAGGGGGGCTGCTGGTAATATATAAAGGGGCAGACATTGGCTATATACAAAGGGGCTGCTGGCTTTATACTAGGGGGAAGGTTCTAGCTACTGTATATACTGGGAGGCTGTGATCAATTCATTTCCCACCCTCGACTTATATTCGAGTCATTAGTTTTTCCCCATTTTTTGTGTTAAAATTAGGAGCTTTGGCTTATACTCGGGTCAACTTGATTATATACGGTAAATTTTTTATGTGGTATATAATGGTGTAAAAATTGCATTTCGGAAATTTTGCCGCTATTTCCCGTTATGGGTTCATCGCTGGAAATAACCGTTGTTATAGTTTGATACATCTGGCATTTTGGGACACGGCAATACCCAACATGTTTGTAATTTTTATTGTATATTAAGTTTTGTATCAGTTGTTAGCAAAGGGGGTAGCAGTGGTAGCATCTCTGCACCATATATGTAAGACGCATAGCATGAAAATAATAAATATTTAACTATATATAGCTATATAATTATATATCCCTTTTACCTCAGATGTAAATATTCTGAATAAACGTCATAAATTAAGCAATCACAATAAAATTGTATGCATATATTTGTATTTATAAGTGGAAGTATGGATGCTAAAGCTCAAACAACACCCATAAAGTGTAAACCAGAACACTACTGGACCCCTTTAGCCCTGATTGACATCTTACTGATTCATAGGTAGGATTAGATCAGTGATGGCAAACCTTTTAGAGACCGAGTGCCCAACTACAACAAAGACCCGCTTATTTTATCGCAAAGTGCCAACACAGAAATTTAATTTGTGATTTATACTCCCTTCTCTGTCACAGTTTTCATTGATACCAGCACCTGAGGACACCAATAAAGCAGAAAATAGTCCCAGGTAGAGCTGTCACTTTAAAATAGCTATGTGCACAGCAAGTCCTGGAATGCCTGGGACTGCAGGAAAATACCTGGAGTCATCTCTGGTGATGGCCTGAGTGCCCACAGAAAGGGCTCCGAGTGCCACCTCTGGCACCAGTGCCATAGGTTCGCCATCACTGGATTAGATAGTGGATTTCGTTGTCTGGCTACAGAAAATATCCACTTGATAATTAAGGACTAAATGTAAGAACCCTCTCGCATTAAGTATATTTGTAGAGGTAATACTTCCATCAAAAGAAGGGGAAATCTTTGTACAGGTCACAGCTCCAACCAGTGATTAGCTGAGCAGCTTTCTTCTACTGCTTCTTCTCATGTCAGGAGACAGGCAGCAGAACTATTATAGAGGCAGAAAAGTAGGGAGCAGTAAGTAACGTTTTATTATTAACTGGCCCCTGTAGGACCCATGTAAGGAAATGTTTTTTCACCAAACCAGTTTAAACTGTTAGAATTTTCATTTAAAGAGTAACTGTAAAGGTTCTTGGGTTGTACAACAAACTGGAGTATTATTTTTGTTACCTATATGCAGTACTTTTTACAATACCCTCAGATTACGGCATCGCTGCAATGGCTGCTTCTTCTCCATGTGCTGATAGCCCTGTGAATCTGTAATATGTTTACAGTTCGTTTTTCAGTAAGTTTCATGGGAATTGAGGAGCTGCTGTCCCTGCTCACAGAGGAGGAGATCATATGAAAGTGTATGTAGCAGAGCTGGATGTGTCCAAGTGAATACAGATGTCTCCTGCACAGAATAGTGAGATACAAGATCTCCCTGTTCCCTATCAGTCCTCCATCCCAGAGCATCCACACGTATCAGCTCCATGCAAAAAGATATTAACCTTAGTGTCACACAGCACAGGCTATAGACTGCATGCAAAGATTTACTTGGATTTCTACCACTTATTAGTTCCCCGCTCTTCTGTGTGATGGAAGCTGCCAGGCTGTTCATATACATCCTGCATGTGCACTATTCAAATCTCCCGTTCCACCAAATCCCAAAGCGCTCTATTGGATGAGATCTGGTGACTGTGGAGGGGCATTTGAGTACAGTGAACTCATTGTCATGTTCAAGAACCAGTCGAGATGATTCCAGCTTTATGACATGGCGCATTATCCTGCTGAAAGTAGCCATCAGAGTTGGGTACATTGTGGTCATAAAGGATGGACATGGTCCAGCAACAATACTCAGGTAGGCTGTGGCGTTGAACGATGCAATTGGTACCAAGGGGCCCAAACAGTGGCAAGAAAATATTCCCACACTGACACCACCACCACCAACTGAACCGTGATACAAGGCAGGATGGATCCATGCTTCTGTTGTTGACGCCAAATTCTGACCCTGCATCCGAATGTCGGAGCAGAAATTGAGACTCATCAGACCAGGCAACGTTTTTCAATCTTCTACTGTCCAATTTCGATGAGCTTGTGCAAATTGTAGCCTCAGTTTCCTGTTCTTAGCTGAAAGGAGTGGCACCGGTGTGGTCTTCTACTGCTGTAGCCCATCTGCCTCAAAGTTAGACTAATGTGCGTTCACAGATGCTCTTCTGCCTACCTGGTTGTAACGGGTGGCGATTTGAGTCACGTTGCCTTTCCATCAGCTGAACACAGTCTGCCCATCTCCTCTGACCTCTGGCATCAACAAGGCATTTCTGCCCACAGAAATGCCGCTTACTGGATGTTTTTTCTTTTTCGGACCTTCCTGTAAACCCTATAGAGATGGTTGTGCAAGAAAATCCAGTAGATCAGCAGTTTCTGAAATACTCAGACCAGCCCTTCTGGCACCAACAACATGCCACGTTCAAGGCAACAAATCACCTTTCTTCCCCAATGATGCTCGGTTTGAACTGCAGGAGATTGTCTTGACCATGTCTACATGCCTAAATGCACTGAGTTGCCGCCATGTGATTGGCTGATTAGAAATTAAGTGTTAACGAGCATTTGGACAGGTGTACCTAATAAGTGGCCGGTGAGTGTATGTATTAGCTAGAATGCAACCATATCTCAAACATCAGTCATTAGATGCCAAATAGAAATTTTATTTTGGGCATGTAAAGATTTTTACTAGAGATGAGCGAGCACTAAAATGCTGGGTGCTCGGTTTCAGAGACGAACTTTCCAGATGCTGGGTGTCGTCTCGAATAACGAGCCCCATTGAAGTCAATGGGAGACCCGAGCATTTTTAAATAAAACTGAACAGTAAAAGAACAGTGCAAAAAAAAAAAAATTCCAGATGTTTGCAGATGGTTACTTGTAAGAACACATTGAAATAACGATATTCTTCACTTGCAGGTGTTCGCGCGTGTTCCCGCTAAGTTAGGGATGGCACAAACATCTGGAATGTGAGAATAGTTCTTTCAATGTATTCTGACTTAAATGGTCCTGATTATGTTTTTAATGTTGTTAATTCTATTCTTCACTTTGCAGATTTTGCGCGTGTCTTCCGATAATGTCGGAGGTGGCGCACATCAGCCAATGTGAAGAATAGTGTTAGTTAAATGTGTTATGCCCTTAAATGTTTCGTGTTTTCACTGTTTTTAATGTTTTATTTTCTATTCTTACATTGCAGGTGTGCGCGGTGTCTCCCGATAGGTTCGGAGATACCGCGCGACACCTGCAAAGTGAAGAATAGAATTAAAACATTAAAATCAGTGAAAACAGGACCACAGGACCACATTGAAAGAACAATATTCTTCACATTCCAGATGTCCGAACATCTCCGAACCTAGCGGGAGACACGCGCGAACACCTGGAAAGTGAAGAATAGTGTTATTTCAATGTGTTCTACAAGTAAAACATCTGCAAACATGGTGTTAATATTTTTTTTTTACAATAAAAATACTTTTATTCAAATTATTTTATTAATTATGCTCGATCTCGAGCCGGCGAGATACTCGTCCGGTAACGAGCCGGATCTGAGTGGCTAATTAACGACCGAGCAGTATACTCGGACGAGTATACTCGTCATCTCTAATTTTACACATCCGCAGAGGAACATTACATCTATCATAACATACTTTGTTCAGTAAAAAACTCAATGAAACGTGAAACGTATGTTCAATTCTAAAAAATAAATTCTATTCGTCTATGACATCTAATGTGGTTAAATGTTAAATCTGATAATAACAAAAAATGTTAAGAACAAAAATCTGTGAGAAAGAGTATCCTGTTGTCGTGTATCTCAGGCAAAGCATTACATGGATCATTCTAGAGTTCATTCTTATTTCAAGAACATACTACGCTATTTTGTGTGTGGTCTACTTTTCCTACGATCTACTGTGCTGATCGTGGGGGAAGAAAGAAAATGCACTAAGGATGTTCTGAATAGTGGTCTATCTTGTGTTGGAGTGATTCTTATGCAATGGAATAGTAAATTACGTCATGGAAAACTAAAACATGGGAACATTACAAAAGCACAGTCGTAGATTTGGAGCTCCGTAGAGTAGAAAAAGGTTATTTTATGTCAATTTTTAATTCTAGAAGCTGTATAATATTAAACACAGCAGCATTGCAGCATTGTAGTATATGCAACTGCACCATCCCCCATGGGCGCAAAAAGTATGGGGTGCCGTTGGAAACTAGAAACAGATTGGGCTGCAGGTGTCATGGAATCCTTGTCCTAGCATAGGCCTCATCCACACCCATCGTGGCCAGAGGGGGAAGTCAAGAAGAGGGGGCATTTACGCAGAATGGTACGAGGTAGACCTTGATGTTGCAGCAGGCCAGGGAACAAAAAGCAAAGAGGTACAACAGCAGTAAGTAAAAGCTGGAACAAACTCTGGTCTCCAAGGTTTGGCAGAGCTTATGATGGCTGGGTATGGCAAAGGAAAAAGTCCTCTGGTAGCAGGAACCTAAGACTGGGCCTGTGGTTGACTAGGCTGGCAATAATCATCCTATGAGCAGGAGGCTCTGCGGCATCAGCAGCATGACAGAAATTAGTGTGTATTTCACATCACTGTCTGGAGACAGGAAATCATTCATAAATGTGTGAAAGCTCGGACAGTGCAGAGATCAACAACATAGTCTTTTGCTACAACAAATTCATCATTGTGATGATATAATCTGTCACAATTAAAGACTGTTGAGTTATATGTTGAGACCTGATTTGCCTGACCTAAACATTGAGCAAATGGCCATATCTCAAAATTATTTTTAGCAGACAGAACATAAAAAACTAATTCTAATACTTGCTCTTTAGAACAGTAAGTAATGGCAGCGAGGTTTAAATACCGTATATACTCGAGTATAAGCCAACCCGATATAAGCCGAGACCCCAATTTTACCACAGAAAACTGGGAAAACCTATTGATCGCGTATAATCCGAGGGTGTAGTATACAGCAGCATCCCTCGTGTAGTATACAGCCAGCCCCATGAGATACACCTGCCCCAGTAGTTACAGCCTGCCCCCATGTAGTATACATGCCTGCCCTAATGTAGTATAACAGCCTGTCCTCATGTAGTATACAGTCTGCCCCATGTAGTATACACCCGCCCCCATGTAGTATACAGCCTGTCCCGAGTTAGTATACACCCTGTCACATGTAGTTACAGCCTGCACTCATGTAGTATAAAGTCTGCCCCATGTGTTAAAGGACTGCCCCCATGTAGTATACAGCCTGTCCTGAGATAGTATACAGTCTGCCCCCATGTAGTATACAGCCTGCCCCCATGTAGTATACAGCCTGCCCCATGTAGTATACATCCTGTCCTCATGTAGTATACAGCCTGCCCCCATTGTAGAATACAAGGCCCCAGTCGACGCCAGTACGACTGCCCCTGCACCCCCTGTAGTATACAAGCCTGCCCCCATGTAGAAATACAGCCTGCCCCCATGTAGTATACGGCCCTGCCCCCATGTAGAATACAGCCTGCCCCCATGTACTATACAGTGCCTGCCCCCATGTAGAATACAGCCTGCCATGTGTAGACGTACAGCCTGTCCACCGTATTAGTATACAGCCGCCCCCATGAGAATACAGCCCTTCCCCATGTACTATACAGTCCTGCCCCCATGTAGAATACAGCCTGCTCCCATGTAGTATACAGCCTGCCCTCATGTAGTATACAGCCTGCCCCATGTAGGTATAAAGCCTGTCCCGATAGTAACACCTGTCACCAGTAGTATACAGCCTGCCCCATGTAGATACAGTCTGCCCCCATGTAGTATACAGCCTGCCCCCATGTAGATACAGCCTGTCCTGTGTAGTATACATCGCCCCATGTAGTATACAGCTGCCCATGTAGTAACAGCCTGCCCCCATGAAAGTATATATCTGTTCCTCATGTAGTATAACAGCCTGCCCCACGTAGAATCAGCCTGCCCACCATTAGTATACAGCTGCCCCAGTAGAATACAGCCTGCCTCAGTAGTATACAGCCTGCCCCCATGTAGAATACAGCCTGCCCCATGTACTATACAAGTCTGCCCCCAGTAGAGAATACAGCCTGCCCCTGTGTAGCGTACAGCCTTCCCCGTTTCGAGTACAGCCTGCCCCCATGTAGATACAGCCTGCCCCATGTACATACAGTCCTGCCCCCATGTAGAATACAGCCTGCCCCAGTAGTATACAGCCTGCCTCATGTAGTACCTTGCCTGCGCTCCCCATGTTAGTATACAGCTGCCCCCAGTAGATACAGCCTGCCCCCAGTAGTATCCAGCCTGCCCCCATGTAGAATACAGCCTCCCCCATGTACTATACAGTCTGCCCCCATGTAGAATACAGCACTGCCCCGTGTAGCATACGCCTGTCCCCGTTCAGAATACAGCCTGGCCCGTGTAGCATAACAGATTAAAAAATAAACTTAATACTCACCCTCCGGGTCGGCCCCGATGTTCGTTGCGGCTCCCGATTCCCATCACGGCTCCCGGCAGCTTCTTCACTCTCTGTTCTTCTATCTTCTCTAGCCGTCAGAGTCGCACTCCGGCGTCACACACTGTGAGCGACGCTGTCGCTGCGATGACGTCATCGAGTGATGTGACCGCCGCAATCGCATGGACACGACTCTGCGGCTAGAGAGAATAGAAACAGAAGAGGAGCCGCGACAGGGATCGGGAGCCGCCTGGAGCCGCGGTGGGAACATAGGGACCTGGGGGGTGAGTATTAAGTTTTTTTCTTATCACTGACTCGTTGTATAAGCCAAGGTGAGGTTTTTCAGGCCTATCCATTCACTAGAGAGCAGCAGTGAATCACTGGAAATACAGCCTATTCATTCACTAGAGAGCAGCAGTGACATCACTGAGAATACATCTATCCATTCATAGGATAAGCAGTGACATCACTGAGAATACAGACTATCCATTCACTGAGAGAGCTAGCCAGCGACATCACTGAGAATACAGCCTATCATTCACTAGAGAGCAGCAGCGAATCACTGAGAATACAGCCTATCCATTCACTAGAGAGAAGCAGTGACCATCACTGAGAATACAGTCTATCCATCACTAGAGAGCAGCAGTGACATCACTGAGAATACAGTCTATCCATCACTAGAGAGCAGCAGTGACATCACTGAGAATACAGTCTATCCATCACTAGAGAGCAGCAGTGAATCACTGAGAGATACAGCCTTATTTCATTCATAGGAGCAGCAGTGCCATCACGTGAATACAGCCTGTCCATTACTAGAGAGCAGCAGTGACATCACTGAGAATGACAGTCTATCCATCACTGAGAGACAGCAGTGACATCACTGGAATTACAGTCTATCCATCACTAGAGAGCAGCAGTGACATCACTGAGAATACAGTCTATCATCACTAGAGAGCGCAGTGCATCCACTGAGAATACAGTTATCCATCCACTAGAGAGCAGCAGTGACATCACTGGTTTTTTTGAATACAGCCTGTCCATCACTAGAGAGCAGCAGTGACACCACTGAGAATACAGCCTATTCATTCACTAGAGAGCAGCAGTGCCATCACTGTGAATACAGCCTGTCCATTACTAGAGAGCAGCAGTGACATCACTGAGAATACAGTCTATCCATTCACTAGAGAGAAGCAGTGACATCACTGAGAATACAGTCTATCCATCACTAGAGAGCAGCAGTGACATCACTGAGAATACAGCCTGTCCATCACTAGAACAGCAGTGACATCACTGAGAATACAGCCTGTCCATCACTAGAACAGCAGTGATGTCAATTACAGAATGTACAGTTGTTTCATATACTTTTATTTTCATTGTCTTTTTTGTTTTCTATTCCTAATGCAGGTTTGTGGATGTGCCAGTTCATTGTAAGTTTTCATAAGTAGCAGAAAAGTGAATGGATCTGAAAGTAATTAGATCATTTGTATATAATTGCACTAATTAACAGATAAACATGATTGGCAGCTTTGTGATCTCTGTTTCAACACATCAGTGCTACTTATCTAGGAACTGAGCCAACCTAAACCTTTCAAGAGGTTGATGGATCGCACATTACATAAGAACAAAAACAAAACAAAACCCCCCAAAAATTATGCCTTATTATTTACCTTGGGGAACGGAAGTAGCCCTCCTATCTTTGGGACTATAAACTATATTTACCCCTCTTTAACTATACTATCTTATATATGTAACGCTACACAAAATTAATAGGTAAAATTTAAACTCTGTAACATTTTCCTCTACCCACCAAATCCTCGCTGTTGTACATATTAACTACTTTATGCAATCTTTACTAGCAAAGCACAAAGGCACTATTTAAATTTTTGCAATAATCTGTCCGGATTGGATAGAGTATATCTCCACGCATAATATATAATGCTAAGTATTGCATAACTCATACCACAACTGTGCATACTTATTGTTGTGTTTATAGTTTTAATGTAACAAACTTTTTGTATATGTATTGAAGAATCATACATATTGTAACCACAAGGAAACACACACTGTATATCATCTACTAAATTACATGTAATATACTCTATGTATGCTTTGTAGTTTTACATTGGATAAAAAGCAATGAATATAAAGTTACAGAATCTGGCAGAAATAAAATGTCTGAATGTCTCCACAAGAAAGACTGACATGTTGTTTGTCAGTAACAGGTGTAAGGAATGTAATGTTATGGTCTTATAAGATGTGTGAATATTTTGTGTTTCATGAGGTCATTATATTACTATTTTATAATGTTATGGTGTTAGTAGCAAGGGATATAATTGTGACAGAATTATGTAGAACAGGCCCAGATTAATGTTGGTGGGTGCAAAATCTGGGGGGGCCCCCATTGAATGTAGTCCAGACAGGGAATAGCAATATCTATATACTGCCATCAGTAATAACTATTTACAGCTCCCAGTATTCACTCTAAACAGCCCCAAGTAATTACTGAACACAGCCTCCCAGCAATCACTATATACAGCCCCCCAGCAATCACTATATACATCTCCACTAGCACTCAATACACAGTCCCCCAGTAATCACTATATAATCTCCCCTAGCAATAACTATTTACAGCCCCGCGGCAATCACTATATACAGTCCCACAGCATTAACTATATGCAGTCCCCCTATAGCAACTTTATGGGCAAGGGGTGGGGCCCTGGGGCACGCACCCCGGGCACCCCATTATAATCCGACCCTGATGTAGCATGAAACAGAACAGAAAGAATAAATGTTACTTTCTTTTAAGATATATCAGTATCATGTTCTATCACCATGTCATTATTATAGGGGGCTGGGCTGTGACAACCTGTCATAAGAAGGAATAGTAGTTACTTAGCTGCGTGGATGTCACATATACTGACTGCAGAGAAGTAGGGTATTATGTATAGTGGGTGGATTTACCTGGTAATATTCTGTACATTTTGTGCAGAAATTGTGGATAACAGTTTATTAATAACGAGTGAGGTTGTAAAGCAAAGAACATGAATATCGCTGTTTATTGCTGGTGGGATTCGCAATCTCACAAGGTAGTAGAAGAAGAAGCAGCGGTGCGTTGAATTCTAATGCATTCAGGGTTTGCTCTGTTTATTTCTCAGAAGTTTCAGAAAACTCGGGCTAAGTGCTGAGTGCAGCCGGATCCTGGGGAACGCTAACACTTAGCCGAGGCCCTTTTGAGAGGCGCGCATTTAAAGCAAATTCAATGAAGGCCTTAATTAGAACATCACGCCGGTAAATGGGTGTTCTGAGCTCACTTCATGGCGCGCACCTATCAAACTGATCTCGCTATATGGGGGCCATGACATTTCATGCTGAAGCTTTCAAATTAAATGAAGAGATTTTACAGAAATGCCGTTTCCTCACGTGCAGCTCGTTGGGTTTAGGGGGGAGGAAACAAATGGTCTCGGCAGGATTCCTCTTAGATAAGATACATTCTAACGAGCAGAACTTGGAAACTCTGCGTAATCTGCCATCATCCGTCACTCATTCCTCCACTGGAGGCTTGTGAGGAGTGAATCATTCTGCTTTCAATGTGTCTGCCGTGACCTTGATCATTCCCAGTGAATAATGGGGAAAACACAAACATTACATTAAAGGACTAGACACATATAATAAAAGATGAATGTAGTACAGATGTGTCCTATATTCACCAGTGCCTGCAACAAGGCAGCATCTGATGTGCAGAGAACATTAGTAGTAGAGATGGCTGTGTAACAGGTCTGTGAAATCTGAGGGACAAGTCAGATGTTATCATTAAGGATCCATGAGAAGAGACCTCCACCTATTGCTAGTATGAAGGAGTCCTGGTAATGAATTCTTTGATTATTGATTTTTCTGTGCTGGTGGCTCTTTCAAAGGGAATACATCATCAAAAAGGATAGTAATGTTTTCAATAAGAATGTTATACTCTGGTCCAAGACTATGCGTAGAATGCTCCCAGAGAAGTAAGGGAGTCACCTTTAGGTTCTGAGGGTTCCTCTGTATGACATGACAATTTGGGTGGTCATCTTCCTCTTTAGAGACTTCAGCCCATGGCTGCCACCCAAAACATAAGTGTTAATCAGCTAATTAGAATGAAATTCTATCAGGGCTTTGGACCTTTCTTCAGACTCAAAGCATATATGATGACTTAAAGCAGGGGCGTTGCTAGGATGGCAAAAGATCTGGGGCACGGGTCCCAATGCATTTGTATTAAATTGACAGTAGTGACCATTTTTATAAATGACCCCCTCAAAGAATGAGTTCCCGCCAAAACCAATCCATCCAGGCCTGCAGGTGACTGTGGTTGTCTCTATTTCTCCCTTAGCCCAGATCACCAATTCCTCCCTGTAAAGTTTACACACACAGGCCATCGTATGTCTTCATTGTTCCTTATCTTGGTCCCCTAACACAGTATCCTTCTGCTACCCTACATTGTCCCCATTGTGGCCCCCAACATAAAACTGACCCACCACATACATTGGCCCCCTACTTTACATGACACCCTCATTGTGCCACCCACTGAAATGTCCTAAAACATGGCCTAACATGTAATAATGCACTAATATCTCTCACCTTGATTATTGCCCCTGCAAGTGACCCTTTCTAATATCTATTAGGATTTGCCAAAAAATCCCCACACTAAATAATGCCCCCACCACTGAATAATCTCCCACATGAAATAAGTCTCACCATAAGGGATGTCCCACAACCTCCAGTATATAATGTTATATATATAATGGGCATTAACAATCCCCAAGAAATTGCATGTTCTCAGCCCCCACAACAATGGATGCCCCTCCTGGCCCCTCACACTTATTGATGCCATCCCATCACATCCCAGTAATTGGTGTCCCCCAAAGCCCCCCCCCCCGCATTGATGTACCCCTTCAAAAAGGGATATCCCCCAAAAACCCCAACAATGAATACCCCCCAGCCCCTCAGAAATGGTTGTCCCCACCCCCAGCAATGCATGTGCCCCATAGACACCCAAAATGGCAGTATATGGGGATTTTGCATACCATCTATTACAATGTGCAGATCGCACATTGTAATAGATAGCCTAGATCAGTGATGCGAACCTTTTAGGACCGAGTGCCCAAACTACAACCAAATCCACTATTACCCTGATGGTGCAATGTGCCATTTTAAGCAGTACTTACTGTTACCTGTTCTTCCACTTATTTAATTGTATCGGCCACCAGAGATACCAATACAGTTGAAAGAAGGAGGGCAAAATTCAGACTCTCATTGTAGCTTCTTACTCCAGCGTCTCTCTGCTTAGGAAGAATGGTGGGGGTCCAGAATGAGACCTTCAAGATAAGCCTTCGGTCAAACACCTCTCACTTTTCAAGCAGTTCCAAACAGTCAATAAAGTGTTCGCTGTAAAATGTGCTGAGAGCAACATTTCATAAGTTGCCTGTAACTGTGGGAAAATGTAATGGATTGGTCCTGTTTGGTGAACTCTGTCCTTTGCTGATGGCCTGAGTGCCCACAGAAAGGGCTCTGAGTGCCACCATGGCACCCGTGCCATAGTTTCGCCATCACGGCCTAGATCATGATAGCCTGGATCTTTATGTGATCCGAGGCTGTCATGACAACAGATCGCCGCTCCCTGGTGAGTCACGGGAGTAGTGACGATCGGAGCCAAGACCCACGCGCCGCCGGCTCTTTAATTGCCGCGGCAGGCTTTGCCAGCGGCAATAACAAGGTTAACATCCGTGATCGAGGCAAGCACCGTCGCGGGTGTTAGCGACGGGTGTTTGCTGTCATTAGGAAGCATATCCCGTTGAGTAGAAGAGGGCTCAGCCCGTGAGCCCTCTTCATACTCCCCCATGCGCAGCAAGACGTAAGGGTACGTCTTATTGCGCTATGGGGTTAATATCCCCCCCCCCCCTTGAGAAATGGTCCATACACCAACATAAATTAAATAATGTCTCCTAGCTTTCTAGAAATGATGACCCGGTCATTTATGTCCCCCAGCCCTGCCCCCCGAGCAATAGGGCACCCCCCTAGAATTCCTACACTGTGAATTTAAAAAAAAAACAACTTAATTGCTCACCTGTCTTTTTGCCTTTCTCCTCTTCCGCTGTTGCGGGAATGAGTCACGGTGACGTCATCACACGCGTCTCCGGCATCCCAGCGCTTTAGTCGATGGTAGAAGCAGGAAGCAGTTTAATGACGTCACCGTGTCTCCTGCTATGTGTATGAAGGACGGAGCTTATAGCTCCATTCTTCACTGCAGCGCTCGCCTCTATCTGTGTCCGGAAGTGGATTGCAGATAGAAGTGAGAGAGGGGTGAGGACCCGGACAGTGGTACAAGAGTGCCGCTGATCCGGGCACAGTCCTAGCGACGCCCCTGATAAAGCAATGTGCCATCTCTTACAAGGTGCGACTCTCCTTCATATCAGCTTGACACTTGCTAGTGGCCCTACAATCTTGGGTAAATACTTGATTTGGCATAATGGACCATGCTAATAAGTCAGAAGTGGAAGGGTTTCAGACACCAATGGAATCGACTATTTGGAGTTATGGAGATGGTCTTGCCAGAATAAATACACCATGCTCGTATTAACTCATCTAATAAATTTAGAAACCCTTTCAATATAACTGAGCTCATAATTTGTTGGAGTATTAGGGGAGGGGTAGCATTCAGATGGGTTTGTTAGTATCGACTACACTGCATTATTTTGTAAAGCTGGAAGAACTTCTTTAAAGTGTGTGCACTCAATCTCCCATGGTCTCAGAGTTCAGGTCGAGGTAAGCGTCACGTGTGACCAAGTGCTAAATGTGTTTTGATTGTTCCAAAACTGCTGAAACACTCAGAACAACCTGGGGGAGGGAAGAACCTAAGAGCAGTAAAGTGCACCCAGCTCATTGAACTGAGCGAAGCTGTTAAGCATCTAAAGTCTAAATGAAATGAGAGCATCTTATCTGTCCATTTTCAAGCTGAAGGTTGACAGCTCTTGCTCAGGAATATCTTCATAATCATAGCAATCTCCACTTGAAACTTACAAGTGGCTTTAACTCAAACAGTGATGAATGGTAGAGAGCGTGAGAAAGCATCACTAGGGAGCTAGAAAGAAGATAGATAGTAGATAGATAATAATAGATAGATACATTTAGAATGACATGACATGAAAATAGATAATGAATAGATACATACATGCATGTGGGAATGTTTTATGTTCAGAGAGCAACCTCCTACACTAGCCATTCCAAAGTTCATGATCATTTCAAGGTAAGTGGCCATTGCCTATTCTAATGATATTGGGGTTTTTAGACGGGGGCCAGGTAATGTCATCCAGGATTCTAACCATATGAAATCAATTTTTTTTCTCTGAGAAGGGAGAGGCGGTGGTAATGTTATATTCATTTGCAGATGCTGCTATCTCTTATCAGAACACTTCGACAGAGACGAATAACTTCTCATATCTCTATGGCTGGAACTGTCTGTTACAGACGCTTAGAAAATAATAACACTGGAAAAAAACCTAGAGACGGCACAGATCAAAGCCTAGAGATGATATCTAGTATCATCTTATTAGTGGCCAACCTGCTATAATATGCTCCGCACCCTTCATCACACCTCAACAGGGTATACAAGGGCATTGTGACCCAATTCTACTTCGTGTTAGCATACTTAGGGTGTGTCCACACTTTCCGTTTTTCAATGCAGTTTTGATGCCCAAACCAACGTGGTGTGAAATTGAGGAGGAGCAGCTTCTCTCATGTGGAGTCACATGTGGCGTTTTGGATGCGTCTAATTGAATCGTCAGGACACTGTGTCAGAATGCATGTGTTTTTACACGTTAAGAATGGGAATTGGGGTACAGACCCATGATCAGTATACAGGCTTCAAAGGGGTTCAGAGTACAGGATCAGTTACAGGCCCAGAACAGTGTACAGGGAACAGGTTTGGGGTCCTATCAGAGAAGGGTTGTGGACCAGGCAGGATCAAGATTTGGGTTCTTGGATTTGGACACCGAGACTTTTGGGTGAGTTGCGTATTAGGGGAGGGGTAGCATTCAGATGGGTTTGTAGTACTGACTACACTGCATTATTTTGTAAAGCTGGAAGAACTTCTTTAAAAGTTGTTGCACTCAATCTCCCATGGTCTCAGAGTTCAGGTCGAGGTAAGCGTCACGTGTGACCTAAAGTGCTACATGTGTTTGATTAGTTCCAAAACTGCTGAAACACTCAGAGACAACCTGGGGGGAGGGAAGAACCTAAGAGCAGTAAAGTGCACCCAGCTATTGACTGAGCGAAGCTTTAAGCATCTGAAAGTCTAAATGAAATGAGAGCATCTTATCTGTCCATTTTCAAGCTGAAGGTTGACAGCATCTGTGCTCAGGAATATCTTCATAATCAATAGCAATCTCCACTTGAAACTTACAAAGTGGCTTTAACTCAAACAGTAGATGAATGGTAGAGAGCGTGAGAAATGCATCACTAGGGAGTTAGAAAGAAGATAGATAGATAGATAGATAGATAGATAGATAGATACATTTAGAATGACATGACATGAATAAATAGATAATGAATAGATACATACATGCATGTGGGAAATGTTTTATGTTCAGAAGAGCAACCTCCTACACTATGCCATTCCAAAGTTCATGATCATTTCAGCAGGTAAGTGGGCCATTGCCTATTCCTAATGATATTGGGGTTTATTACGGGGGCCATGTAATGTCATCCAGGATTCTAACCATATGAAATCATATTTTTCTCTGAGAAGGGAGAGGCGGTAATGTTATATTCATTTGCAGATGCTGCTATCTCTTTCATCAGAACACTTCGCAGAGACTGAATCAAACTTCTCATATCTCTATGGCTGGAACTGTCTGTGACAGACGCTTAGAAAATAATAACAACTGGAAAAAAACCTAGAGACGGCACAGCATCAAACCCTAGAGATGATATCTAGTAATCATCTTATTATGTGCCAACCTGCTATATATGCTCCGCACCCTTCATCACACCTCAACAGGGGTATACAAGGGCATTGTGACCCAATTCTACTTCTGTTAGCATACTTAGGGTGTGTCCACACTTTCCGTTTTTCAGATGCAGTTTTTGATGCCCAAACCAACAGTGGTGTGAAAATTGAGGAGGAGCAGCTTCTCTCAGTGTGAGTTCACATGTGGCGTTTTGGATGCGTCTAATTGAATTCGTCAGGACACGTGTGTCAGAATGCATGTGTTTTTAACCGTTAAGAATTGGGAATTGGGGTACAGACCCATGATCAGTATACAGGCTTCAAAAGGGGTTCAGAGTACAGGATCAGGTTACAGGGCCCAGAACAGTGTACAGGGAACAGGTTTGGGGTTCCATATCAGATAAGGGTTGTGGACCAGGCAGGATACAAGATTTGGGGTTCTGGATCAGGTTGAGGGATTCAGATACAGGTTTGGAGTTCCAGATCATGTTGGGGTTCAGGGTTCTGGATCAGGCAGAGTACACATTTCTGGATTCTGGATCATGTGGGGTTAAGGGTTCCATATCAGGCAGTATAAAGCTAACCAGCCCATATCCCCCATTATAGCCTACCAGCCCCCAGTATATAGCCAGCCAGCCTCCCCCCAGTATACCCCAGTATATTGCCAGCCAGCCTCCCCCCAGTATATAGCCTGTCAGCCCCTGCCCCCCCAGTATATAGCCTGCCAGCCCCTGCAGTATATAGCCAGCACATGCCCCCTAGTATATAACAGGCCGGCCCCTACCCAATAAATAAAAAACACTGTACTCACCTTTCTGATGCCCCAATAGATTCTCTTCTTGCTTCGGATGCTCCCATGCCTCTTTGGGGCATTTGTGTCCTCTTCTCCTGTTGTTCAGCTCCTCTTCGGGTCCCCGCACACGGCCAGCACACGTAATGACATCAACCGCTTGACGACGTGATTGTATGTGAGCCGTCAGCACTGAGAGGGGACCCGCAGAGGAGCTGAACGACACGAAGAGGCACCGGAGCATCCGAAGCAAGAAGAGGACCTGCGGAAAGGTAGGAAAGGTAAGTACAGTGTTCATTTTTTATAGACTCGAGTGTAAATCAAGTTAGGTTTTCTTGGCTTATACTCTAGTATATATGGCAGTGGTGGCGAACCTATGGCACGAGTGCCAGAGGCGGCACTCAGAGCCCTTTCTGTGGGCACTAGGGCCATCGCCCACAGCACACCAGACAAGACTCAAAGAATCTTCCTGCAGTTCCAAGCAACTTAAAAGATGCTGCTTTCAGTCATGTATTTAAGTGATATGTACTTCGCTACCTGGGTATGTGAGAAGAGGGAGAATGAGTAGACAGGGACGAATTATCTTTGGAGGGCCTCCTGCTGGCCCCACCATTCTCTGTGTACAGAGGGACACTGGAAAGAAGCTAAAGTGATGCAAATTTTCCATCTTGTCCTCAGGAGGCCAGTAAGATTGAACGTTGTTTAAGAACAGGGAGCAATAAGTTATTGCTTTAATTTTTGGTTGGTACCTCGCGATAAATATGGGGGGCTTTGGGTTGCAGTTTGGGCACTCAGCCGCTAGAAGGTTTGCCATCACTGATATATGGTATATAATGTTAACGCTTCACTATCACCAGTTACGTTTTGTAGACAATTTACTTGACATTTAGTGCATACTTTTGATCCAACAAGCGCTTGACTGTCCTGGGTTATCAGCCTTTAGTACTATTTGGCAACCAAGCTAGGCCCTGTTTCAGGCTCTGCAGCCAATCTGTTTTGCACTTTGCAATATTCAACCCTCAGCAGTTCCCAAGTCCTGAGTATCTCAGTGAATTATTGAATTCACAGCAGCTTCATCTCTAACAATAGCATGACTAACAATGGTAGCTAAATTGTGTGTCTTGTCTGATTCAACAACACTAAAAGTGCCAAAAGCTTTAGGCAGCTTGTGAGTCTCTTGCCTTTACTTGTAGATGCAATTGTTAAACACTTTTGGCTTGAACCTCCCTATAATGTGGTTTCATATCACCCCATTATTTTGTGCTAATGTAGCTACCATAGACAGTGGTCATGATGTCATCCCATTCTATAAGCATTACATCACAAACACCATTTTAGCGTCTGTGGTACATCCATAGACGTAAATAGTGGTCTAAGTTTCGTTCAGCAGGACTTTGTACAATTCTAAAGTTGCGGCCGCAGTGTGATCATGGACTACTATGTTATAACAGTGGCATTGGTTCTCTGTGTTCTCTGTATTAAATATCTTGACCAAGCGACTGCCTATGTTCACCCTATCCCCGACCCCACCAATACCCTCCCTTCTAGAAAATAAAGAGAGCCAGGCTTACAATCTTATGGAAAGTTGGCTGAGAGGCCAAGCTTTATTTTTAGAAATCTTTTAACAAACAACTGCATATAAATAACATTATTCATAACAGATGGGGAGAAGGAGGGGTCACTTCAGGGTGCTCAACCATTTTCTAAATGCTAATTTTACTTCTATTTCTTGATGTCCACCCGCCCCACAGCTGTTAATGAACCTAACCTGGAGGCACTGTTTGGAAGACCTACTAACATCCCAGGGGCTCTGCCCACCAGGCTCCAAAGATGTTGACCATTGCCCTGGTCTTAATGAAGCCTCCAGTATGTCTAAGCCGCAATATCAGACCACACCACAATAATGCCAGTGGAAAATAACCCCAAGCGTAGCAAAACAATTTTGATGTCCCTCATAAGGGACCAGGATGCACGTCCTTACCCCTGGCGTGGATGACCACCACATCTAGGGAACAGTCCAATTCCACATAGTTTGGAAACTGTGCCACGTTAAACCTCTAAACCCCAACCAGCGAACTTGTAATTCAGTGACAGGAAAACTGAGCTGCCATCCTGAAGGTCTGATGGCAGTGCGGAGACAGGCCCAGTAGACACTAAAATGAAGAATTATCCAAATGAGGCATGGAGATGAACCAAAAATAAACAAAATGAAATTGGTAACGAAAAACCCCTCATGCAAAAAATATTCACAACAAATGAGTGCGCACATAGATTTTAAAGGAATCTGACTCCCATGTTTGATAGCAGACTCTGACATACCCTACCGGCAGCCTCTGTGGCCATGCTGATGTGGAAGGACTGAGGACTACAATCCCCACCATTCAGGCCTAACCGGCACAAACTAAAACCACCCCCAAATTGTTGCAGTGGAATTGGACGGTCATGTTCCCCTCAAATCTCTACAGCCACTATCACCGAAAACACTCCATACACACCACCCACTCTGTGAAATGGCTAAAGGACAACAAATGGAACAACTCATGAAGAGGCACAGATCCACAAAATACTGACCCTCCCACTTACAGCCCAACCATGGGAAACTGTCGGGATGAACTAGTAGCAAGCGAGATGCTGCCTCAATGTCTGTTTCCACAAAAAAGGAACACCCTACCCGGAAAACACACCCACTTCAATGCCCTGTTGAAGGAAGTGTACAACAGACTGCCCTTCTGGGTAGGGTAGGTGGGGGGGGGGGGGGGGAGACTGGAAGAGACATTCCTCACTTCAGACCCAGGGCAGCCAGATTGATTCTTCCCACCATGGCTCGCTAAACTAGTAATGCGCTTGGGTACCGCATGTGGAAAATTCATGCTGTGGCTCCAATGGTGTCCCTGGGGTCTAGGAATGTTGTCAGGGCTCAGGTGGAAAGCCAGCGGCACCTATCCGCGAGCACTGGGTCCACGGGAGGCATGGATGATGATGGAATCCAGCCGGTACCCTACTGCAAGACAGTGTCCACAGCCAGGTGGAGAAGCTCATCTAAATAGCTGGCCGTGACACAGGTATTACACAAACTTCTTCTGTGCTTACTCCTGGAAATCTAACAGACGCAGCAACTCAGTTCAATATTCATAAATCCCCAAACTCCTCCTCTACTGTGTATGTGCATTTCAGCTCCTTTTATACTAAATAACTTATCAACCCCTTCTCTTGTCCTCCAACCCACCCCTTGCCATGTACTTCATCCTCATAAGCTGTGCCTGGCTCCGTTGCTTACTTTTATGTTTGCCTTCCCATCAGTATTTCATGCCTTGTGTCTCCGAGGGAACTTTTGCTGTAAGTACATTCTTCTCTGTCATTTTAGTTTAACCTCCTCAAGAGTATGAAACAAGGGTAGAAGTTATCTGAAATATTATATAGAGCTGCTGTTATTTTACTCCTAATAAAATCCTCATTTCTGTGCAAATTTCTGAGTTTCTGAGTGAACTGGTCACAACGTGCAGGAGATGGAAGCGGAAAGCGTCCAATTAAGCTGTTCTCATTAGTGTATATTGGATCCTGGTTCTCGGAGACATAACTATGCTGTGGTGTTACCCTGCTTGGATTTGCCAAAATGTCACTGTACTTCTGAGGGATTTGTTGTATATAAGACCATAGTGCACCTCGAGTAACTGACACCTCAAAAACTATGTAAAAAGTGCTCATAAAATTCTGCACAGAATTCTGGAACAGGGGCGTTCCGGTGCACAGTCGGACCATGCACAATATTTATTACTGCAACTCGAAAAAATAGTGTTGCACGTTGCATGTTAAAGGTGGTCGAAAAGAAAGTTGGTGCACACTTCTCGAGCAATGCAGGGAAGGCCAGATTAATGCGCCACTTTTGATGAATCTGGTGTACTTTAAGCATACTACAGGCAAACTGCACATAATACAGTTTGCACTACTTTTGATAAATATGGCTCAATGTATTTATGATCCATGGCAAGCCTAAGAGTCTCTGTGAGATTGGTGGCTGTTATGGCAAACAATCAACGCCCTCCGATGAACCTTAATAGGATAATTTTTAGAAGCAGTTGTCAGCTATACAGTTGACACCCACTGTGTTTGTGAGCTCTCTCCATACTCACCCTGCAGCACCACAACGTTATAGTATGTCATTGTGCACAAAGGGGTTAAAGAAAATCTACAATCAAAAACAAGCATATTACGCTCTGCTCCCTTGCACTATGTAACAGGCTGTTAAGCTATATCTTATCTATCTGGTAACACCCCTCCAGAGCCCTTATTGTTCATAATTTGAAATCTCGATTTTAACCCCTTACCGACATGTGGCGTAATACGTGTTTTCCCGCCAATCGCATGGGCACTGCGATCCGTCGCCACGACAGCCTCACGTCTTCCAAAGATCCGAGGCTGCTTCGTGTTAACCCTGTGCTATCTGCACATTGTAATGAATGAGTGGGAAAATCCCCATATAATGCCATACTGTAGTATAGTAGTGTATGGTAGGATCGATCAGACAAGCTAGGTTTAAAGTACCCAAGGGAGTCTGAAAAATAGTAAAAATAAAAAGAACTGATATTAATATAAAAAACTGTAAAAATTATAAACACAGTAGGTATCGACGCGTCCTAAAATGCCTGATCTATCAAAATATAATAACTTTTTTCCACTGGATTTAACCCCGTAACGGAAAATAGCAGTCGAAAATGGCACCTTTTTGCCATTTTTAAAAATATTAAAATTTTTATAAAAAGTGATCAAAAAGTTGTACAGTCCTAAAAATGATAACCCTGTAAACGTCATGAAAAGTTGCAAAGAAACTACACCTCCCAAAGGTCTGTATACCAAAGTATAAAAAAGTTAGTGCCAGAATATGGCAAAATCCAAAACATTTTTTTTTCTACAGGAGGTTTTAATTTTTGTATGAAAACATTATAAAACCTATACAAATTTAGTATCCCCGTAATCGTACGACCCACAGAATAAAGTAGACATGTCATTTGGGGCCTACAGTGAAATCCGTAAAATCCAAGCCCACAAGAATATGGCACAAATTAGTTTTTTCACCAATTTGACTGCATTTGGAATTTTTTTCCTGCTTCTCAGTACACGGCATGGAATATTAAATACCACCATTTTGAAGTGTAATTTGTTACGCAGAAAATAAGTCATAACACAGCTCTGTACATGGAAAAATAAAAAAAATTATAGATTTTTGAAGGTGGTGAGTGAAAAATGAAAATGCAAAAACTAAAAAGGGCATTGGCGGGAAGGGGTTAAAAGCAAGGAGGTCATGGATAACAAATATAAGAAGACAAATACAGTAACCTGATTCTATGAAGTGTCACCAGTTCATCATTCTTGATTTTGATGGTAGATTTCCTTTAAGCTTTGTCCTAAGATTATTTTTCAGCCCTTTTACCCAAGAATACTGTAAATATAGGACAAGATGGAGCTTATGCAGGAATACTACGCACTGGTGGTAGATTTATTAACTGTTCAGATAATACTAAGCTGCAGTTGTTGCTGTTTCCAGCTACCTTAAATGTCATTTACAATTTATGCACAAGAAAAGGGTAAAACAACTTCTGCCATAAATTTCTATTTGTTTCTCGCCTTTAAGGAAGTTGCTGCAGAGATCTCAGGATGACAGGAGTATTTCTCAGGCCGCAGATTCTGTGGATTATGCAGAAAAGCCTTGTTCTGTAGAATGTGTCCTACACACAGGTCAAGTCTGTTCTTCCCAGCCGGGAAGGTGTCACTAAGATGGACGGTGACCGTAAAGCTGCAGCAAATGGAATCCAATACAATTAGTTCAAAACTTGCACAGAGTATTAAAATTTCCATTATTCGTCTTCCCGTGTGCAGAATGAAGCCATTACCGGCATTAAACATTAAAGAAGTGATGTGGACCTGGAAGTGCGGCAGCAGATGGGGACTACATTCTCATCAAAATGGTCAGTTTGGCTACTAATGCATCAAAGGGTCAAAGTGAGGTTTAATTAAAAAAACACCAAGTCTAGCATGAAGAGCCAATGTATTTTACAACCCACAATACAATACTGTCTAGTGCAGAAACAAGAAAGGGTAGTGTTTTTCAGGAAATTATGAAATACTGTATAGAAGATAATTACAGTATTTTATGGTAATTAAACCTATACAGGAAAGGAGAGGTACACAATATGTAACTTTCCTATTTTAACCTCCATCCAGACAGGATAAGATATAGCAACATTCTAGGGGATGTCGATCATGGACCCCATGGCTGTCCATAGTCAGAGCCTGTAAGTTCCTGTCACTCTGACAGGACCTTACATTCTCTTTGTCATCCTATGCATCCTATTGACAGTGACAATACCCTGCTGCGATATATCCGTATTGCATGGTATTATAGTGAACAAGCTAATTAAAAATTGAAAAAAAGTAAATAAAATTGTTTTAAAATTAAACAAATAAATAAAAATACCCACAGCCCTTTTTACATATAAAAGCTGCTATAAAGGAAGAAAGTAAAAATCACCAAACAAATCCCACACATTTGGTACCACCATATCTGTAATGAGCCGTACAAAAAAAACTAAATCAATATTAAACCTGCACAATGAATGCCATAAAAAAATCACCAAAATTATGATTTTTAACTATCTTATCCACAAAAAAATGCAATAAAAACTGATCACAAAAATTTCAGAATGGTACTAAAGTAAAGTTCAACATGCAAACAAAAAGCCCTCAACCAGCTCTGTGGACAAAAAAAGTGTTACACCTCTTGGAAGATGGCAAAGCAAAAACTAAATCTTGAAAATATTTCTGAACATAGTAATGCTTTAGCTTGATACAATAAAAAGGCATTTTAAAAATGTTAGTTGGTAACTAAATTGGGTGGTAAAACCATCTGGCTGAATAGGTGATCATTTAGAATTTTGAAAATGGTGAATTTCCAAATTTTCACTTTAAAAAAATAAATAAATGCAAAGCATATTAAACAAAATTTACATGAATTACAATGTTCAATGACCCACATTTATTAAAGCCCCTGCACCAGTTTTTTATCTGACCTTGCATCTTCTTTTCAGTGCAAACTGCTTGTGCAGGTATTTATAAAATCTCTTGGACACATTTGTGTTGCGGCTGCACTATACCCGAAGTGACACACAATTCTGCCTTTTGTTGCACATTTGGACCCTGTGCCACATTTATCATACAGGGTCACACAGAATTGTATTCATGATGAACGTGCAACACTGTTTGTGAATTTGTCGTACACTGCACCCTCACCCACATACTTCAGTTTGCACTATTTTTGATAAATGTGGGCCAATGTGTCTTGAAAAAAGGATTCTCAAAATCACTGAAGTAAATTAAAGTTTTCAAAAGTTATAACTAAATAAAGCGTGTATGGGGTGGGGGTTGTCGGGATGCCAAGAGGAGATGCCGCGTGTTAGCTCGGCTCAGTCTCCCGTCGGTCCCACGAGCCACTTCACAGCTGCCTACCCCTTCAATATGGGCAACAAAAGAAGGACCAAAGCCTCTACTACCTCCCGGATCGCTCCGGTGTCCCGCAAACTCCCACACTGGCGGATTTCTTTAACAGAGAGAGAGACGCGGGCGTCCTCTGTCAAGATGGCGCCGCCGCGTGCAGAGACATGGCACGCAGAAGAGTTTCCATCACTCCCAGCTGCTGGCGGCCGCGGACTCCTCTTACAAGACTCTCCACACAGCCTGCCACAGCCATCGGGGGTCAACACAGGCCCAGGAGTACTCAGGTACCACTCACCTATGCCCCGCTGCTCTTTCCACAGGACAGGGCAGGCCTCACCATGAGGCCCAGCTGCATCCCCAGGCACTGGCTCCCACCTCCTCGCAGCCGTGTGCGCAGCAGGGGGACTCCTCATATCCTTAGAGCCCACCTCACGCTCAATGGGGGTTGCCGAATGCAACTATGGGAACACAGGCACTCCATCAGCAGCTCCTCATCGAACTGGCTCCCCCCTCAGGGCCTGTAGGCCTGCTGCCAAATGTCCAGACAGAGCCCACCACGTCTTCCCAGCCTCCTACCCCTCAGCCCTTACCCCAGAGGAACTCTGCCCCACAAAAGCGGGTAAACAGTGGCATTGACCCTGATGCGGCGGAATATGCCGCTACCCCACAAGCCCTGCGGTCATCATCACCCCACCAGAACTGGTCTCCTGCCTCTGATGGGGATGCACGTACATCAGCTGCCGACTAAGTTGGATTTTCAAGCTCTGATATTGGATGTTAAGGAGACATGTAAATCGGCTATAACTGAAGTACATAAAGATGTACAAATGGTGGCTCAGTGAGTAGACTCACTGGAGGACGACCATGCCACAGCCCGTAAAGCCATCAATGCACTCCATAACCAAGTCGTATCTCAGGAAGAGACTACAGTCTCATATTGAGGATTTGGACAACAGGGGTAGGAGACATAACATACATGTGCGGGGGGTCCCGGAATCTAAAGGCTCAGAGAACGTATTTGCTATCCTACAGGAACTTTTTAAATCCATTCTGGGCAACCAACTCGACACTCCTCTCAAGATGGACCAGGCACTCAGGGCCCTTCGCCCTAAATCAGCCTCCAACCGCCCCAGAGATATTATCTGTTGCGTCACTGATTTCTTGCTTAAGTAGGACATAATGACAAAAGCCAGACGTATGCGATATGTTGATTACCATGGAGCACAGGTCCATCTATTTCAGGACCTCTCTTGGGTCACTCTACAGCAACGCAGGGCTCTACACCCTCTACTGACGACCCTGCAAGAATTAAATATCCCATAACGCTGGGGTTTCCCCTTTAGCCTCAGTGCTTGCAGAGATGGAACCACCGCAACTCTTCGCACCATCAAAGAACAACCGGAATTTTGCAAGACACTGGATATTCAGATTCCAACAACCTTGCAAAAGGAATTCGCCCCACTGATTCCCCCACACTCACCAACATGGCAGCGAGTTCCTACCCGCGGGCAACGACGCCATGCTCCAGCCCTGGAGAACTCCTCAACCTCCTCCCAGCGAGCACAGTACCCACCACGTTGAGTTAACAATGGTTGAGCTCTTTCACTTCTTTTTCATATCTTTTCTTTACTCCCTCTTTAGCTTTCTTCCATTCTAATATAGTGTAAATATGCTGTCATTCCTCCTCTTGCTAGAGGTAGGCATTACAATCTTGCATCCTTAGGGACCACCGAGGAGCGGGTTACATTGCGGTTCACATCCCCCAGAGACCGTCATGACCCCCTATGACAGACGTACAAGATGCACTGGGGATATCCCCACTTCCAAAGATACCTCCCTGGCATCGCACATAGGATCTTTGTACGCTGGTCAGCTGGACCTTAATGAGGGACCACATCATCTGGGCCCCCCTAGAGGTCTAAGCTACATTAATGTTCTACTTTTGTTTGTACTTAGTTGTTTTACTGTTTTCTCTTGCTTTGTTATGTTTTTTAAGTTTGGTTCCTGTCTCCCTGGAGTACAATTGCCAGACAACGAAGGAGCAGCTTGGCACAGCAACGCAGGGGTTTTTCGGGGACGAACCCCTGTGTTCCGGCAACATTACACTGATAAGCACTAGAGATGAGCGAGCACTAAAATGCTCGGGTACTCGTTATTCGAGCGACTTTTTCCCATGCTCGCGGCTCGTCTCGAATAACGAGCCCCATTGAAGTCAATGGGAGACTCGAGCATTTTTCAGGGGACCAAGGCTCTGCACAGGAAGCTTGGCCAAACACCTGGGAACCTCAAAAAAGGATGGAAACACCACGAAAATGACGGAAACAGCAGGGGCAGCATGCATGGATGCCTCTGAGGCTCGATAATCGCATTACTCCATTATGCCAAAATTATGGGCAACAGCATGGCCATGACCAGAGTGACGATAAGTGCTAGATAACATCTAAAACATGCAATAATGTGACCCTGACACTGGGTATACGGCATCAGCAGAGGCGCGGCAGCAGGCTAGAGAGTGTCATGCGGACATACCTAAATGACTCAGGCTTCAAACCAATGGTGGCAGAGAGGAACCAAGGAGGTGAGCAATACGCCTCAAATATCTCGTTACCTTGATAAAAGTTTGCCATAATTTGTGGATTACACAGCGCGGTGGCGACAAGTTAACATGGAAGCCATGAAAACAACCCAAATTCGCCTGACACAGCTCGTTTGAATAAGGGGACCATGTATGGAGGCAGTGAAACTATTAGTAGATTAACCCCTTACGCTCTGCGCCGTAGCTCTAGGCGCAGAGGTATAAGGGATGTATGAGAGGCTCACGGGCTGAGTCCTCTTCATACAAAGGTGGGGGTTTCTGCTTCTGCATTCTGCAAAACCCCACCGCTAAACCGCGGTCGGTGCTTGCACCGATCGCGGTCTATTAACACCTTCTTTGCCGCCGGCAAAGTCGACGGCGGCGTTTAAAAGACGGCGGCGCTGATGCACCTGCTCTGGCCCTGCCTCTCCGTCTGGCCCCACCACTGCCTCTTCCAACCATGTTCTGCTATAGGACCTCCTCCGTCTCAGAAGCACTGGTTCACCCAGCCTCTACAAACCAGCTTGGGTCTGTCACTTCACATCCCCGATCCCTCAGTCTGCTCCCCCCCGTCGTGACTTCCTGCCCTGACAACAACTTCACACACTGTCTGACAACCGTTGTCCCTCTATCGTCCGGACACCTCTTTACACACTTCTTCCACTACGTGAAGAAGGTCATCATCACCCACAGCTGGCGACTGGTGGTAAAACCGGGCATCGGAAAATTGCTCAGCAGCAACCGGACAAGTGGTTTTGTGACTGTGGGAAGGGTCCAGAAAACAGTTCCTCAGAGTATGCCGGTTCAAATGCCAAATTTTCCTGGGAGGGGGCAGACTGGGGGGGAGGAGGCTGAGGTGCAGGAGCTGGAGGATGCCGATTTCGGTGACATGGGTGGACTGCGTGGAAGACTGACTGGTGGACAAATTGCTCGAAGCATTGTCGGCAATCCACAACTCACCTGTTCGCCTGTTCTGCCTCAACAGTGCTCTACCACGAGTCCCAGTAACTGAGACATGATGAACCTAGGAGTGTAGCTCTGCGGCGTTCCCCCTGCTCCCTCATCAGCAGGTGGTGTCTCACCCCACCCAGGACCACGGCCTCTGACCCCTGCAGTAGATGGTACGCCCACGTCCCGCCCTAGTCCATCGTCCTCTACCCCTAGCCTCGGGTTAACATTGAAAATGAAAGTTATATACTTTAATTTTTTTTTAACTTTTTTTTTGTGTTTTTTTGTTTTTTTTGAGATTTTTTTTTGGTGTTTTTTTAGTTTTTAAAACCAAACAATGCTATCCTATTGTATGGGCTATTTTCTACCAAGTATGAAAGCACCACTGCTATGCCGATGAGATGACGCTGAGTTATAAAAAAATAAACGTAAAATAAAAGGAAATGGCAGACTGGTGCCTATTGAAATCCAACCCCTAAATAAATTACCACTTCGGTCTTTTTGGCGATGGATATGTCGTCACTAAGCGCTAAACACAGCGGTCGCAAGTCTCACTGCCAAATTCCTCACAATTGGCTAGTCTTATGCCACTGCAGCAAGGACAGCCACCAGCAGATCAACCAGAAATAAAATAATATAACGCTAATTGTAGGCATAAGTAAGCCGTTGGATTCTCCTTTGGCTATTTCTAACCAAGTATGAAAGCACACTGATGAGATGAACGCTGAGTTATGAAAAAATAAACGTAAAATAAAGAGAATGGCAGACTGTGCCTAATTGAATCCAAACCCCCTAATAAATTATCCCACTTCGGTCTTTGCGATGGATATGTGCGTCACTAAGCGTCTAAACACCAGCGTCGCAAGTTCATCTCCAAATTGCTCACACTTGGCTAGTATATGCACTGCAGCAGGACAGCCACCAGCAGATCACCAGAAATAAAATATATAACGCATTGTAGGCGTAAGTAAGCCGTTTGGATTCTCCTTTGGCTATTTTCTAACCAATATGAAAGCACACACGAATTGATGAGATGACGCTGAGTATATGAAAAAATAAACGTAAACTAAAAAAGAAATGGCAGACTGGGCCTATTGAAATCCAAACCCCTAATAATTATCCCACTTCGTCTTTGCGATGGTATGTGCGTCACTATAAGCGCTAAAACAAGCGGTCCGCAAGTCATCACTCCAAATTCCTCACAATTGGTAGTATATGCACCTGCAGCAAGGACAGCCACCAGCAGAATCAACCAGAAATAAAATATATATACGCTATTGTAGGCGTAAGAGCCGTTTGGTTCTCCTTTGGCTATTTCTAGCCAAGTTGAAAGCACACTGATGAGATGACGCTGAGTTAATGGAAAAAATACACGTTAAATAAAAAGAATGGGCAGTCTGTGCCTAATTGAAATCAAACCCCTAATAAATTTCCCACTTTGGTGTTGAGGTGGATATGTGTGTCACCTAAGGCTAAACACAACGGTAGGCAAGTCCCCCTGCAATTCCACAAATATGGTACTAGCTGCACTACTAGTGCCAGCAAGCCCAGCCACAAGCACAACAAAAAAAAAAAAGTATAACTTTATTGTAGCCCTAAGAAGGCTGTTGGGTTCTGTTGAATCACTCCTGCCTAACCCTATTCTAATAGAGCACCCTAAACGCTTTTCCGACAGCAGCAGCTCTCTCCCTTAGCGGCATCAGCACACAAAAAATCGATCCGAGCAGCGCGGGCAGCGGCTTAGTCTATCCCAGGTCACCTGATCTGGCCAGCCAAACCCTGCTATCGACGTGTAAGGTACCACGTCATGCTGGTGAGTGCAGAGTCTCCTGGCTTGTGATTGGCTCTGTTTTCTGGCCGCCAAAAAGCAAAACGGCGGGAGCTGCCATTTTCTCGAGCAGCTCCCTCCGCGAAGTATTCGTCCGACAAGCGACAGGTTTCGAGTACACTAATGCTCGAACGAGCACAAGCTCGACTATTATGTTCGCATCATCTCTAATAAGCACCCCTTGAGAAATCTTCTGATATGGTGAGACTGATGTCATTGAATGTTAAGGCCTTAACTCAATTGTACGCCATAATTTGCTTCAGGAGCTGAAAAGGTTATTCCCAGATATCGCATTCCTGCAGGGACTCACTCTTTGCGAATCAAAGCTCAGCTGTTTGGCGGACATCCAATACCCGCAAGCATTTTTAGCATGCTTCCAATCCAAAAAGGCAGGGGTGGCAATCTTGGTCTCTCGTACATGCCCCATTCACAGTCTCTAACTCCATGACAGACCCAGATGGCAGGTACATTATCTTGCAAGGTTCGCTGAGCGGCCTTCCCATAGTACTTTGTAATATCTACGCACCAAACTCAGGACAGCTCTCATTTATTTCCCAAATCCTAACACGGTTAGCGCAATTCAGAGGGACCCCAGTCCTAATAGGTGGTGATTTCAATGCCCCCTTTTCAGAGTGTATAGACAGACTCTCTATCCCAGGTCATCCCCCATCGCGACAGACCCAGCGTTTAGCTAACGGTTTCTGGAAGCTGATCCGCCAATATGACCTGTTTGACCTCTGGAGAGTGGAGAACCCGACAGCCAGGACGTATACTTTTTATTCTACAAAACGTATACACGCATTGACTACTTTCTAGGGGACATCTCCATTCTTAGGACTTTAAATACATCTTCTATTGCACCAATTACCTGGTTGGACCATTCCCCTATATTACTTGACCTTAACTTCGCCTCCCCCCGCACACTGCTACACTGGAGACTTAACGAAACTTTGCTATCCGATCCTGCACTGCGAGCCGAAACTGAATCAATGCTTATTACACTACTTTGCTGAAAACACCCTAACTGCCCGCTCACATGTAATTTTGTGGGAGGCACATAAGGCTGTGATTCGCGGCGATTGCATCTCAGTGGCATCTCGGAAAAAGCAGCAAAAATTCACGCAGTTTGGATGCAGTGTGAGAAGGAACTTTGCTCCCTGGAATCCCACCTCACGGCCAACCCGTCCCTTAGACTGATGAGACAGGTAGTTGACACCTGGACTAAACTGCGTCAGTTTCTACTTATAAGTAGCGAGAAGCTCCTTCGTTATTCTTGCAGACGTTTTTATAAATATGGCAACAAAGCACACGCCCTAATGGCCAACCAACTACAAACCCAGACAGGTAACCCTTATGGCATTAAGTTGTCTGGCTACAGAAAATATCCACTTGATAATTAAGGACTAAATGTAAGAACCCTCTCGCATTAAGTATATTTGTAGAGGTAATACTTCCATCAAAAGAAGGGGGAATCTTTGTACAGGTCACAGCTCCAACCAGTGATAAGCTGAGCAGCTTCTTCTACTGCTTCTTCTCATGTCAGGAGACAGGCTGAAGTGGATGGCAGCAGAACTATTATAGAGGCAGAAAAGTAGGGAGCAGTAAGTAACGTTTTATTATTAACTGACCCCTGTAGGACCCATGTAAAGAAAATGTTTTTTCACCAAAACCGTTTAAACTGTTAAAATTTTCATTTTAAACAGTAACTGTAAAGGTTCTTGGGATGTACAACAACTTTGAGTATTATCTTTGTTACCTATATGCAGTACTTTCTTTACAATACCCCTCAGATTACGGCATCGCTGCAATGGCTGCTTCTTCTCCATGCGCTGATAAGCCCTGTGAATCTGTACTATGTTTACAGTTTGTTTATCAGTAAGTTTCATGGGAATTGAGGAGCTGCTGCTCCCTGCTCACAGAGGAGGAGATCATATGAAAGTGTATGTAGCAGTGCTGGATGTGTCCAAGTGAATACAGATGTCTCCTGCACAGAATAGTGAGATACAAGATCTCCCCTGTTCCCTATCAGTCCCTCCATCCCAGAGCATCCACAGTATCAGCTCCATGCAAATAAGATATTAACCCTTAGTGCTCACACAGCACAGGCTATAGACTGCATGCAACTGATTTACTTGGATTTCTACCACTTATTACATGTCCCCTGCTCTTCTGTGTGATGGAAGCTGCCAGGCTGTCTCCATATACATCCTGCATGTGCACTATTCAAATCTCCCGTTCCACCAAATCCCAAAGATGCTCTATTGGATTGAGATCTGGTGACTGTGGAGGCCATTTGAGTACAGTGAACTCATTGTCATGTTCAAGAAACCAGTCTGAGATGATTCCAGCTTTATGACATGGCGCATTATCCTGCTGAAAGTAGCCATCAGATGTTGGGTACATTGTGGTCATAAAGGGATGGACATGGTCAGCAACAATACTCAGGTAGGCTGTGTGTCAAGAAAATATTCCCCACACCATGACACCACCACCACCAGCCTGAACCGTTGATACAAGGCAGGATGGATCCATGCTTTCATGTTGTTGACGCCAAATTCTGACCCTGCCATCCGAATGTCGGAGCAGAAATTGAGACTCATCAGACCAGGCAACGTTTTTCCAATCTTCTACTGTCCAATTTCGATGAGCTTGTGCAAATTGTAGCCTCAGTTTCCTGTTCTTAGCTGAAAGGAGTGGCACCCGGTGTGGTCTTCTGCTGCTGTAGCCCATCTGCCTCAAAGTTCGACGTACTGTGCGTTCAGAGATGCTCTTCTGCCTACCTTGGTTGTAACGGGTGGCGATTTGAGTCACTGTTGCCTTTCCATCAGCTCGAACCAGTCTGCCCATTCTCATGACCTCTGGCATCAACAAGGCATTTCCGCCCACAGAACTGCCGCTTACTGGATGTTTTTTCTTTTTCGGACCATTCTCTGTAAACCCTAGAGATGGTTGTGCATGAAAATCCCAGTAGATCAGCAGTTTCTGAAATACTCAGACCAGCCCTTCTGGCACCAACAACCATGCCACGTTCAAAGGCACTCAAATCACCTTTCTTCCCCTTACTGACGCCGGTTTGAACTGCAGGAGATTGTCTTGACCATGTCTACATGCCTAAATGCACTGAGTTGCCGCCATGTGATTGGCTGATTAGAAATTAAGTGTTAACGAGCATTTGGACAGGTGTACCTAATAAAGTGGCCGGTGAGTGTATGTATTAGCTAGAATGCAACCATATCATCAAACATCAGTCATTAGATGCAAATAGAAATTTTATTTTGGGCATGTAAATGATTTTTACTAGAGATGAGCGAGCACTAAAATGCTCGGGTGCTCGTTATTCGAGACGAACTTTTCCAGATGCTCGGGTGCTCGTCTCGAATAACGAGCCCCATTGAAGTCAATGGGAGACCCGAGCATTTTTTAAATAAAACTGAACAGTAAAAGAACAGTGCAAAAAAAAAAAATTCCAGATGTTTGCAGATGTTTTACTTGTAAGAACACATTGAAATAACGATATTCTTCACTTTGCAGGTGTTCGCGCGTGTCTCCCGCTAAGTTAGGAGATGTGCACAAACATCTGGAATGTGAAGAATATTGTTCTTTCAATGTATTCTGCACTTAAATGGTCCTGTATTCACTGTTTTTAATGTTTTAATTCTATTCTTCACTTTGCAGATGTTAGCGCGTGTCTTCCGATAATGTCGGAGATGTGCGCGCACATCAGCAATGTGAAGAATAGTGTTATTTAAATGTGTTATGCACTTAAATGTTCGTGTTTTCACTGTTTTTAATGTTTTAATTCTATTCTTCACATTGCAGGTGTGCGCGCGTGTCTCCCGATAGGTTCGGAGATACGCGCGCACACCTGCAAAGTGAAGAATAGAATTAAAACATTAAAATCAGTGAATACAGGACCACAGGACCACATTGAAAGAACAATATTCTTCACATTCCAGATGTTCCGAACATCTCCGAACCTAGCGGGAGACACGCGCGAACACCTGGAAAGTGAAGAATAGTGTTATTTCAATGTGTTCTTACAAGTAAAACATCTGCAAACATGTGTAATATTTTTTTTTTACAATAAAAATACTTTTATTCAATTTATTTTATTAATTTACTGCTCGATCTCGAGCCGGCGAGATACTCGTCCGAGTAACGAGCCGGTCTGAGTGTGCTAATACTCGACCGAGCAGTATACTCGGACGAGTATACTCGCTCATCTCTAATTTTTACACATCTGCAGAGGAACATTACATCTATCATAAATACTTCTGTTCAGTAAAAAACTCAATGAAACGTGAAACGTATGTTCAAATTCTAAAAATAAATTCTATTCGTCTATGACATCTAATGTGGTTAAATGTAAATCTGATTAATAACAAAATGTTAAGAACAAAATATCTGTCTGAGAAAGAGTATCCTGTTGTCTGTGTATCTCAGGCAAAGCATTACATGGATCATTCTAGAAGTTCATTCTTATTTCAAGAACATACTACGCTATTTTGTGTGTGTCTACTTTTCCTAGCGATCTACTGTGCTGAATCGTGGGGGAAGAAAATGCACTAAGGATGTTCTGAATAGTGGTCTATTCTTGTTGGAGTGATTCTTATGCAATGGAATAGTAAATTACGTCATGGAAAACTAAAACTCGTGGAACATTACAAAAAGACACAGTCGATAGATTTGGAGCTCCAGTTAGAGTAGAAAAAGGTTATTTTATGTCAATTTTTTAATTCTAGAAGCTGTATAATATTAAACAAACAGCAGCATTGCAGCATTGTAGTATATGCAACTGCACCATCCCCCATGGGCGCAAAAAGTATGTGGGTGCAGTTGGAAACTAGAAACAGATTGGCTGGCAGGTGTCATGGAATCCTTTGTCCTAGCATAGGCCTCATCCACACCCATCAGGGCCAGCAGGGGGAAGCAAGAAGAGGGGGCATTTACGCAGATGGTTCGAGGTAGACCTGTGATGGTTGCAGCAGGCCAGGGAAACAAAAAGCAAAGAGGTACAACAGCAGTAAGTAAAAGGCTGAGAACAAACTCTGTTCTCCAAGGTTTGGCAGAGCTGTATGATGGCTGGGTATGGCAGAAGGAAAAAGTCCTCTGGTAGCAGGAACCTAAGACTGGGCCTGTGGTTGACTAGGCTGGCAATA
Source organism: Engystomops pustulosus (assembly GCA_019512145.1). Classification (NCBI taxonomy): domain Eukaryota; kingdom Metazoa; phylum Chordata; class Amphibia; order Anura; family Leptodactylidae; genus Engystomops; species Engystomops pustulosus. The sequence goes on from CM033647.1 coordinate 62,354,821, forward strand.
ATCTCCTATGAGCAGTATCGGCTCTGCGGCATCAGCAGCATGACAGAAATTAGTGTGTATTTCACATCACTGTCTGGAGACAGGAAATCATTCATAAATGTGTGAAAGCTCGGACAGTGCAGAGATCAACAACACTAGTCTTTTGCTACAACAAATTCATCATTGTGATGATAAATCTGTCACAATTAAAGACTGTTGAGTTCTATGTTGAGACCTGATTTTGCCTGACCTAAACATTGAGCCAAAATGGCATATCTCAATTATTTTTAGCAGCAGAACATAAAAAATAATTCTACATACTTGCTCTTTAGACAGTAGATGGCAGCGAGGTTTAAATACCGTATATACTCGAGTATAAGCCAACCCGAGTATAAGCCGAGACCCCTAATTTTACCACAGAAAACTGGGAAAACCTATTGACTCGCGTATAATCCGAGGGTGTAGTATACAGCCAGCCATCCCTCGTGTAGTATACAGCCAGCCCCATGTAGCATACAGCCTGCCCCATGTAGTATACAGCCTGCCCCCATGTAGTATACAGCCTGCCCTCATGTAGTATACAGCCTGTCCTCATGTAGTATACAGTCTGCCCCCATGTAGTATACACCCTGCCCCCATGTAGTATACAGCCTGTCCCGATGTAGTATACACCCTGTCACCATGTAGTATACAGCCTGCACTCATGTAGTATACAGTCTGCCCCCATGTAGTATACAGCCTGCCCCCAAAACACATTATAGGGAAGGTTGTCAAGCCAAAAAGTGTGTAACAATTGCCATCACACAGTTAAAGGCAAGGACTCACAAGCGCTAAAGCTTTGGCATTGTAGGTGTGGGACAGACAAGACACCACAATTAGATACTCATTGTTATGTCATGCTATGTGTAGGATGAGCTGCTGGAATTCCAATAATGTCACTGAGATACTCAGGAATTGGGAACTTTGCTGAGGTGATATATTGCAAAGTGCAAAAGAATTGGTTGCATGAGCACCTGAAAACAGTGGCCTAGCTGGTTGGCCAAATAGTACTAAAGGCTGATAAACCAGACAGTCAACGCTTGTTGGTCAAAAGTATGCACTAACAACTCAAGTAAATCTAGTAATACAAACGTAATGGTTGATAGGAAGCGTTATAAATTCTATACCAATATCAGTGATGGCAAACTCATTCGACGGCTGAGGTGCCCAAACGCAACCCAAAGCCCCCCAATTATCGCGATTTGGTTCGTGGGTACAATACAAAACGTAAAGCAAGACTTATTGCTTCCATGTCTTAAACAACAGTTTCAATCTATGGGCTCTCCTGAGGACAAGATGGAAAATTGGATCATCTTAGTCTCTTTCAGTGTCCCTGCGTACGCAGAGATGGTGGGGCAGCAGGAGGCCCTCCAAAAGATAATTCGGCCGTCTTAGCATTTCCTATTTCAACATACCCAGGGTAGCGAAGTAATTCACTTAAATACATGACTGAGAAGCGCACTCTTAAGTTGCTTGGAACTGCAGGAAGTTCTTGAGCTTGCTCTTGGTCTGGTGCTGTGGGCGAGGCCTCGTTGCCCACAGAAAGGGCTCTGAGTGCCGCCTTTTCTTGGCACTCGTGACCAATAGGTTCGCCACACTGCCATATTATACTAGAGTATAAGCCAAGAAAACCGTACTTGATGTTAACTCGGCTATAAAAAATGACACTGTACTACCTTCCTACCTTTCGCAGGTCAATCTTCTGACTTCGATGCTCCGGTGCTCTTCGTGTCGTTCAGCCCTCTGTCGGGTTCCTCTCAGTGCTGACGGCGTCAACAATCTACGGTCGTCAGCGTTGTGTGAGTCATTACAGTGTCTGGTGGGTGCGGGACCCGAAGAGGAGCTGTGATACAAAGGAGAATTGAGGAACAAATGCCCCAAAGAGGCATGGGAGCACCGAGCAAGAAGAGAATCTATTGGGCATAGGAAAGGTGAGTACAGTGTTTTTTATTTATTGGGTAAGGGGGCACGGCCTGTTATATACTAGCTTTTATTATGTGGCTACATGTGTTATACCTGAGGGGTGGGCAGGCTATCATTTACTGGGGGGGCAGGGGACTGGACAGGCCTAATCTGGGGGGAGGCTGGTGGCAATATACTGGGGTATACTGGGGGGAGGCTTGGCTATATACTGGGGGCTGGTAGGCTATAATGGGGGATATGGATGGTTAGCTTATAGCCTGATATGGAACCCCTTAACCCCACAGATCCAGGGAATCCAGAATGTGTACTTGCTGACCAAGACCTGAACCCCAACATGATATGGACCATAAAACCTGTACTAGATACCCTCAACCTGATGCCAGAACCCCCAAATCTTGATCCTGCCTGGTCCACAACCCCTATCTGATAGGACCCCAAACTGTTCCCTGTACACTGTTCTGGGCCTGTAACTGTATCCTGTACTCTGAACCCCTTTGAAGCTGTATACTGATCATGGGTCTGTACCCCAATTCCAATTCTTAACGGTTAAAAACACATGCATTCTGACACAGTGTCCTGACGATTCAATTAGACGCATCCAAAACGCCACATGTGAACTCCACTGAAAGAAGCGCTCCTCCTCATTCACACCAGTTGGTTTGGGCATCAAAACTGCATATTGAAAAACGGAAGTGTGGACACACCTAAGTTGCTAACAGAAGTAGAATTGGGTACAATGCCCTTGTATACCCGTTGAGGTGTGATGAAGGGTGCGGGCATATTAGAGGTTGGCACATAATAAGATGATTACTAGATCATCTCTAGGGTTTGATGCTGTGCCTGTCTCTAGGTTTTTTTCCAGTGTTATTATTTTTTAGCGTCTTAACAGACAGTTCCAGCCATAGAGATATGAGAGTATCTTGTCTCTGTCGAAGTGTTTGCTGAAAGAGGATAGCAGCATGCAAATGAATATAACAACCTTACCGCCCTCTCCCTTCTCAGAGAAGAGAAAAATTGATTTCATATGGTTAGAATCCTGGATGACATTACTGGCCCCGTAATAAACCCCAATATCATTAGGAATAGGCAATGGCCACTTACCTGTTGAAATGATCATGAACTTTGGATGGCATAGTGTAGGAGGTTGCTCTTCTGAACTAAAACATTCACCACATGCAGGATGTATCTATTCTATCATTATTCATGTCATGTCATTCTAAATGTATCTATTATCTATCTATCTATCTCTATCTATCTTCTTTCTAACTCCCTAGTGATGCATTTCTACGCTCTCTACCATTCATCTACTGTTTGAGTTAAAGCCACTTGTAAGTTTCAAGTGGATTCTTCGATTGCTATGTTATGAGATATTCCTGAGCAAGGAGCTGTCAACCTTCAGCTTGAAAATGGACAGATAAGATGCTCTCATTTCATTTAGACTTTAGATGCTTAACAGCTTCGTCATCAGTCAATTACTGGGTGCACTTTACGCTCTTAGGTTCTTCCCTCCCCCAGGTTGGGTTCTGGTGTTCAGCAGTTTTGGAACTAATCAAAACACATGTAGCACTTAGGTCACACGTGACGCTTACTGACCTGAACTCTGAGACCCATGGGGAGATTGAGTGCACAACTTTAAAGAAGTTCTCCAGCTTTACAAAATAATGCAGTGTAGCACGTACTACAAACCCATCTGAATGCTACCCCTCCCCTAATACTCCTAGAACAAAATTATGAGCTCAGTTATATTGAAAGGGTTTCTAAATTTATTAGATGAGTTAATACGAGCATGGTGTATTTATTCTGGCAAGACCATCTCCATAACTCCAAATAGTCGATTCCATTGGGTCTGAAACCCTTCCATTTGACTTTAGCATGGTCCATTATGCCAAGTCAAGTATTTATCCCAAGATTGTAGGGGCCACATAGCAAGTGTCAAGCTGATATGAAGGGAGAGAGTCGCACCTTGTAAGAGATGGCACATTGTTTAGTCAGGGGCGTCGCTAGGACTGTGCGACAGCGCCACTCTTGTACCACTGTCCGGGTCCTCACCCCTCTCTCACTCTATCTGCCTCACTTCCGGACACAGATAGAGGCGAGCGTTGCAGTGAAGAATGGAGCTATAAGCTCCGTCCTTCATAAGACATAGCAGGAGACACGGTGACGTCATTAAACTGGTCTCCTGCTTCTACCAGCTCGACTAAAGCGTGGGAGCCGGAGACGCGTGTGATGACGTCACCGTGATTATTCCCGAACAGCGGGAAGAGGAGAAAGGCAGAAAAAGACAGGTGAGCATTAGGTTGTTTTTTTTTTTAATTCACAGTGTAGGAAGTTGCTAGGGGGTGGGCCTATTGTCGGGGGGCCGGGGCTGGGGGACATAAATGACGGGGTCATCATTTCTAGAAAGCTAGGAGACATTATTTAATTTAGTTGGTGTATGGACCATTTCTCAAGGGGGGGGGGGATATTAACCCCATAGCGCAATAGACGTACCCTTACGTCTTGCTGGCGCATGGGGGAGTATGAAGAGGGCTCACGGGCTGAGCCCTCTTCTACTCACACGGGATATGCTTCCTAATGGAAGCAAACACCGTCGCTAACACCGCGACGGTCCTTGCCTCGATCACGGATGTTAACCCTTGATTGCGCTGGCAAAGCTGCCGGCGGCATTAAAGAGCCGGCGGCGCGTGGGTCTTGGCTCCGATCGTCACTTCCCGTGACGTCACCAGGGAGCGGCGATCTGTTGTCATGATAGCCTTGGATCACATAAAGATCCAAGGCTTCATGATCTAGGGCAGTGATGGCGAACATATGGCACGTGTCGCCAGAGTGGCACCAGAGCCCTTTCTGTGGGCACTCAGGCCATCAGCAAAAGGACAGAGTTCACCAAACAGGACCAATCCATTACATTTTCCCACAGTTACAGGCAACTTATGAAATGTTGCCTTCAGCACTATTTTACAGCGACACTTTATTGACTGTTTGGAACTGCTTGAAAAGTGAGAGGGTGTTGACCGAAGGCTTATCTTGAAGGTCTCATTCTGGACCCCACCATTCTTCCTAAGCAGAGAGACGTGGAGAGAGAAGCTACAATGAGAGTCTGAATTTTGCCCTCCTTCTTTCAACTGTATTGGTATCTCTGGTGGCCGAACAATTAAATAAGTGGGAAGAACAGGTAACAGTAAGTACTGCTTAAAATGGCACATGGCACCATCAGGGATAATAGTGGATTTGGTTGTAGTTTGGGCAATCGGTCCTAAAGTTCGCATCACTGATTAGGCTATTCTATTACAATGTGCGATTGCACATTGTAATAGATTGGTATGCAAAATCCCCATATACTGCCATTTTTGGGGTGTCTATGGGGCACATGCATTGCTGGGGGTGGGGACAACCATTTCTGAGGGGCTGGGGGGTATTCATTTTGGGGTTTGGGGGATATCCCTTTTTGAAGGGACTAATCAATGCGGGGGGGGGGGCCTTTGGGGGACACCAATTACTGGGATGTGAGGGATGGCATCATAGTGTGAGGGGCCAGGAGGGGCATCCATTGTTGTGGGGGCTGAGAACATGAATTTTTGGGGATTGTTAATGCCCATTAATATTATAACATTATATCTGGAGGTTGTGGGGAATCCCTTATGGTGAGACTTATTTCATGTGGGAGATTATTCAGTGGTGGGGGCATTATTTAGTGTGGGATTTTTTGGCAAATCCTAATAGTAATTAGAAAGGGTCAATTGGCAGGGGCAATCAGGTGAGAGATATTAGTGCATTATTACATGTTAGGCATGTTTAGGGACATATTCGGTGGGTGGCACAATGAGGGTGTACGTAAAGTAGGGGGCCAATGTTGTATGTGGAGGGTCAGTTATTGTGGGGGCCACAATGGGGACAATGTGGGTAGCGAAGGAAACTGTGTTAGGGGACCAATATAGGAACAATGAGAACATACGATGGCCTGTGTGGTAAACTTTACAGGGGAGAATGGTGAGCTGGGCTAAGGGAGAAGATAGAGAACAACCACAGTCACCTGCAGGCCTGGATGGATTGGTTTTGGCGGGAAACTCATTTGAGGGGGTCATTTATAAAAATGGTCACTACTGTCAATTTTAATACAAATGCATGGGACCCGTTTGTCCCAGATTTTGCCATCCTAGCAAAGCCCCTGCTGTTAAGTCATCATATAGTTGAGTTGAAGAAAAGTCCAAAGCCCTGATAGAATTTCATTCTAATTAGCTGATTAACACTTATGTTTTGGGTGGCAGCCATGGGCTGAAGTCTCTAAAGAGGAAGATGACCACCCAAATTGTTTTATGTATACAGAGGACCTCAGACCATAAAGGTGACTCCCTTACTTCTCGGAGCCATTCTACGATAGTTTGGACCAGAGTATAACATTCTTATTGAAACATTAGCTCCTTTTTTGATGATGTATTCCCTTTGAAAGAGCCACAGCACAGCAAATATAGAATTCAAAGGGTTACCAGGACTCCTTCATACTAGCAATAGGTGGAGGTCTCTTCTCATGGATCCTTAATAATAACATCTGGCTTGTCCCTCAGATTTCACAGACCTGTTACACAGCCGTCTCTACTACTAATGTTTCTGCACATCAGATGCTGCCTTGTTGCAGGCATGGTGAAATAGGACACATCTGTTATACATTCACTTTTATTATAGTGTCTGTCCTTTAATGTAATGTTTTGTGTTTTCATTATTCACTGGGATGATCAAGGTCACGGCGCAGGACACATTGAAAGCAGAATGATTCATCCTCACAAGCCTCCAGGGAGGAATGATGTAGGATGATGGCAGATTACGCAGAGTTTCCAAGTTCTGCTCGTTAGAATGTATCTTATCTAAGAGGAATCCTGCCGAGACCATTTGTTTCCCCCCTAAACCCAACGAGCTGGCACAGTGAGGAAACGGCATTTTCTGTAAAATAACTCTTCATTTAATTTGAAAGCTTCATGAAAATGTATGGCTCCCTATATAGCGAGATCAGTTTGATAGGTGCGCGCCATGAAGTGAGCTCAGAACACCCATTTACCGGCGTGATGTTCTAATTAAGGCCTTCATTGAATTTGCTTTAAATGCGCGCCTCTCAAAAGGGCCTCGGCTAAGTGTTAGCGTTCCCCAGGATCCGGCTGCACTCAGCACTTAGCCCGAGTTTTCTGAAAAATTCTGAGAATAAACAGAGCAAACCTGAAGCATTAGAATTCAACGCACCGCTGCTTCTTCTTTACTACTGTTGAGATTGGGATACCACCAGCAATAAAAGCGATATTCATGTTCTTTGCTTTACAACCTCACTCGTTATTAATAAACTGTTATCCACAAATTCTGCACAAAATGTACAGAATATTACAGGTAAATCCACCCACTATACATAAACCTACTTTCTGCAGTCAGTATATGTGACATCCACGCAGCTAAGTAACTACTATTCCTTCTTATGACAGGTTGTCACAGCCCAGCCCCCTATAATAATGACATGGTGATAGAACATGATACTGATATATCTTAAAAGAAAGTAACATTTATTCTTTCTGTTCTGTTTCATGCTACATCAGGGTCGGATTATAATGGGGTGCCCGGGGTGCGTGCCCCAGGGCCCCACCCTGCCCCTAAAGTTGCTATAGGGGGACTGCATATAGTTAATGTGTGGGACTGTATATAGTGATTGCCGGGGGTGTAAATAGTATTGCTAGGGGAGATTATATAGTGATACTGGGGGACTGTGTATGTGAGTGCTAGGGGAGAGGTATATAGTGATTGCTGGGGGGCTGTATATAGTGATTGCTGGGAGGCTGTGTTCAGTAATTACTTGGGGCTGTTTAGAGTGAATACTGGGAGCTGTAAAAAGTGATTACTGATGGCAGTATATAGCGATTGCTATTCCCTGTCTGGACTACATTCAATGGGGGCCCCCACCAGATTTTGCACCCACCAACATTAATCTGGGCCTGGCTACATAATTCTGTCACAATTATTCCTTGTACTAACATCATAACATTATAAAATAGTAAATAATGACCTCATGAAAACACAAATAATTCACACATCTTATAAGACCATAACAGTCACATTCTATATCCTGTTACTGACAAAAAAACATGTCAGTCTTTCTTGTGGAGACATTCGACATTTATTTCTGCAGATTGTAACTTTATATCATTGCTTTTATCCAATGTAAACTACAAGCATCTAGAGTATATACATGTAATTTGTAGATGATATACAGTGGGTGTTTCCTGTGGTTAAATATGTATGATTTTTCAATACATATACAAAAAGGTTGTTACATTAAAAACTATAAACACAACAATAACAGTAAAGGTCAATTGTTTGTAGGATATGTGATAGTATGCTCAGTTGTGGTATGAGTTATGCAATACTTAGCATTATATATTATGCGGGGAGATATACTCTATCCAATCCGGACAGTTTTTTGCAAAAATTTAAATAGTGCCTTTGTGCTTTGCTAGTAAAGATTGATAAAGTAGTTAATATGTACAACAGCGAGATTGGTGGGGTAGCAGAAAATGTTACAAGAGTTTAAATTTTACCTATTAATTGTGTAGGTTACATATATAAGATAGTATAGTTAAAGAGGGGTAAATATAGTTTATAGTCCCAAAGATAGGAGGGCTACTCCGTTCCCCAAGGTAATAATAAGGCTTCATTTTTGGGGGGTTTGTTTTGTTTTTGTTCTTATGTAATGTGCGATCCATCAACCTCTTGAAAGGTTTAGGTTGGCTCAGTTCCTAGATAAGTAGCACTGATGTGTTGAAACAGAGATCACAAAGCTGCCAATCATGTTTATCTGTTAATTAGTGCAATTATATACAAATGATCTAATTACTTTCAGATCCATTCACTTTTCTGCTACTTATGAAAACTTACAATGAACTGGCACATCCACAATCCTGCATTAGGACATAAAACAAAAAAGACAATGAAAATAAAAGTATTTGAAACAACTGTACATTCTGTATTGACATCACTGCGTTCTAGTATGACAGGCTGATTCTCAGTGATGTCATGCGTTTCGTGATGGACGGCTGTATCTCGTGAGCACTGCTGCTCTCTAGTGATGATAGACGATTCTAGTGATGTCCACTGTTCTCTTAGTAATGGATAGACTGATTCTCAGTGATGTCACTGCTGCGCTATAGTATGGACGCTGTATTACAGTGATGTGCACTGTGCTCTCTAGTGAATGAATGAATGAATAGGCTGTATTCTCAGTGGTGTCACTGCTGCCTCTCTAGTGAGGACAGGCTGTATTCTCAGTGATGAAGGCGGATTCATGCCTTCTCATTCTTTTCCATTTCGTTTTCTTTTATCTCTCTTTTCCTTACTTTCAGGTCTGTCGCTCTCTAGTGATGGATAGACTGTATCTCAGTGATGTCACTGCTGCTCTCTAGTGAGGATAGACTGTATTTCAGTGAGTCATGCTGCTCTCTAGTGATGGTAGACTGTTTCAGTGATGTCACTGTGCTCTCTAGTGATGGATAGACTGTTTCTCAGTGATGTCACTGCTGCTCTCTAGTAATGGACAGGCTGTATTCACAGTGATGGCAATGCTGCTCTCTAGTGAATGAATAGGACGAAACAGGCTGATTCTTCTTTACTGCTGCTCTCTAGTGATGGATAGACTTATTTCAGTGTGTCACTGCTGTCTCTAGTGATGGATAGATGTATTCTCAGTGATGTCATCGCTGCTCTCTAGCTGATGGATGACGTATTCTCAGTGATGGCACTGCTTTCTCTAGTGAATGGATAGGCTGTTCTCAGTGATGTCGCTGCTGCTCTCTAGTGAGGATAGGCTGTATCTCAGTGATGTCGCTGGCTGCTCTCTCTAGTGAATGGATAGTCTGTATTCTCAGTGATGTCACTGCTTATCCTGTGAATGGATATAGATGTATTCTCAGTGATGTCACTGCTGCTCTCTAGTGAATGAATAGGCTGTATTCCAGTGATGTCACTGCTGCTCTCTAGTGAATGGATAGGCCTGAAAAACCTCAAACCTTGGCTTATACACGAGTCAGTGATAAAAAAAAAACTTAATACTCACCCCCCGGTCCCATAGTTCCCACGCGGCTCCGGCGGCTCCCGTCCCTGTACGCGGCTCCTCTTCTGTTTCTATCTTCTCTAGCGGCAGAGTCGTGTCCATGCGATTGCGGCGTCACACACTCGATGACGTCATCAGCAGCGACAGCGTCGCTCACAGTGTGTGAAGGCCGGGTGCGACTCTGACGGCTAGAGAAGATAGAAGACAGAAGAGTGAAGAAGCTGCCGGGAGCGTGATGGGAATCGGGAGCCGAAGAACATCGGGGACCCACCGGAGGGTGAGTATTAAGTTTATTTTTTAATCTGTTATGCTACACGGGCCAGGCTGTATCTGAACGGGGACAGGCGTATGCTACACGGGGCAGGCTGTGTATTTCTACATGGGGGCAGACTGTATAGTACATGGGGGCAGGCTGTATTCTACATGGGGGCAGGCTGTATACTACATGGGGCGGCAGGCTGTATTCTACATGGGGCAGGCTGTTTACTACATGAGGACAGGATGTATACTACATGGGGGCAGGATGATACTACATGAGGAGGCTGTTACTACATGGGGCAGGCTGTATTCTCATGGGGGCAGACTGTAGTACATGGGGCAGGCTGTGTATTCTACATGGGGGCAGGGTATACTAAACGGGGACAGGCGTACGCTTACCAGGGGCAGGCTGTTTCTACATGGGGGCAGACTAAGACTGTATGTAAATGGGGGCAGGCGTGTATCTACAGGGGCCAGTGCTGTATATACATGAGGCGGCTGATTCTACATGGGGGAAGGCGTTTATACTACATGGGGGCAGAGGCTGTACTACGGGCAGTGTATACTACATGGAGGTAACAGGACTGGTATTCTACATGGGGGCAGGCTGTATACACATGGGGCAGGCTGTATCTACATGGGGCAGGCTGTATACTACATGCAGGACAGGCTGTATACTACATGGGGGCAGGCTGTATACTACATGGGGCAGAGCTGTAATACATGAGGGGGCTGATTATACTACATGGTGACAGGGGTGTATACTACTAGGGACAGGCTATACTACATGGGGCAGCGTATACACATGAGGCAGGCGTTACTACATGGGAGCAGGATGTATTCTACATGGGGGACAGCTGTATATACATGGGGGAAGGTGTATTCTACATGGGGAGGCTTGTATACTAAACGGGGAGGCGGTGTGTACACGGGAAGCGTATTCGACATGGGGGCCGACGGTACTTTTTACAGTACATGGGGGCAGGCTGTATTATACATGGGGCAGCGCTTGTATACTAACAGGGGCAGGCTGTATTCTACATGGGGGCAGTACTGTATACTAACATGGGGGGCAAGGCTGTATTGTACATGGGGGCAGGCTGTATTCTACATGGGCAGGCTGTATACTACATGAGGACAGGATGTATACTACACCATGTAGTATACATCCTGTCCTCATGTAGTATACAGCCTGCCCCCATGTAGAATACAGCCTGCCCCCATGTAGAATACAGCCTGCCCCCATGTAGTATACAGCCTGCCCCCATGTAGAATACAGCCTGCCCCCATGTACTATACAGTCTGCCCCCATGTAGAATACAGCCTGCCCCCGTGTAGCATACAGCCTGTCCCCGTTCAGAATACAGCCTGGCCCGTGTAGCATACAGATTAAAAAAATAAACTTAATACTCACCCTCCGGTGTCCCCGATGTTCGTTGCGGCTCCCGATTCCCATCACGGCTCCCGGCAGCTTCTTCACTCTTCTGTCTTCTATCTTCTCTAGCCGGCAGAGTCGCACGCCGGCCGTCACACACTGTGATGCGACGCTGTCGCTGCTGATGACGTCATCGTAGTGTGTGACAGCCGGCAGATCGCATGGACACGACTCTGCCGGCTAGAGAAGATAGAAGACAGAAGAGGAGCCGCGACAGGGATCGGGAGCCGCCGGGAGCCGCGGGGAACATAGGGGACACTGGGGGGTGAGTATTAAGTTTTTTTTTTTATCACTGACTCGTGTATAAGCCAAGGTGAGGTTTTTCAGCCTATCCATTCACTAGAGAGCAGCAGTGACATCACTGAGAATACAGCCTATTCATTCACTAGAGAGCAGCAGTGACATCACTGAGAATACAGTCTATCCATTCACTAGAGATAAGCAGTGACATCACTGAGAATACAGACTATCCATTCACTAGAGAGCAGCAGCGACATCACTGAGAATACAGCCTATCCATTCACTAGAGAGCAGCAGCGACATCACTGAGAATACAGCCTATCCATCACTAGTTTGAAACGCATCACAACAGCTGAGAAGAGGACATTTGTCTATCAGACAAAACTGAAGAAAAATGGAGACACAACAATGAGAAAATGGAACTGAAGCTGAACATCAACGCCAGTGGCGTTGCTAGGATGGCAAAAGATCTGGGGCACGGGCCCCAATGCATTAAATTGACAGTAGTGACCATTTTTGTACATGACCCCCTCAAATGAGTTTCCCGCCAAAACCAATTCCATCCATTGCCTGCAGGTGATGTGTCCTCGGACTGTAGTTGTTCTCTATCTTCTCCATTAGCCCCAGCATCACCAAGTCTCCTCCCTGTAAAGTTTACCACACAGGCATCTTATGTTCTTCATTGTTCCTATATCTTGGTCCCCTAACACAGTTATCCTTCTGCTACCCCTACATTGTCCCCATTGTGGCCCCCACAATAACTGACCCTCCACAATACATTGGCCCCATACTTTACATTACACCCTCATTGTGCCACCCACCTGATAATGTTCCCTAAACATGGCCTAACATGTAATAATGCACTTAATACCTCTCATTCCCTAAACATGGCCTAACATGTAATAATGCACTTAATACCTCTCACTTTGATAATGCCCCTGCCAAGTGACCCTTTCTAATTATCTAATTAGGAGCCGCCGAAAAATCCCCACACTAAATAATGCCCCCCACCCACTGAATAATTCTCCCACATGAAATAAGTCTCACCAATAAGGGATGTCCCCACAACCCTCCAGTATATAATGTTATATATATAATGGGCAATTAACAATCCCCAAAGAAATTCATATTCTCTGCAGCCCCCACAACAATGGATGTCCCTCCTGCCCCTCACACTTATTGATGCCATCACATCTTTTTTTACTTTTTTTTATTTATTTTTTTTACTATTTTTCAGACTCCCTAGGGTACTTTAACCCTAGGTTGTCTGATTGATCCTATCATATACTGCCATACTACAGTATGGCAGTATATGGGGATTTTGCATACCATCTATTACAATGTGCAGATCGCACATTGTAATAGATAGCCTCGGATTTTTATCTGACCCGAGGCTGTCATGGCGATGGATCGCCGCTCCCTGATGACGTCACGGGGAGTGACGATCGGAGCCAAGATGTCGGGGACAATCAAAGGGTTAACACCCGCGATCGGTGCAAGCACCGATCGCGGGTGTCAGCAACGGGCGTTTGCTTCATCATGAAGCAAATGCCCGGTGAGTATGAAGAGGGCTCAGCCCGTGAGCCCTCTTCATACTCCCCCATGCGCAGCAAGACGTAAGGGTACGTCTTATTGCGCTATGGGGTTAATACTTTTACAGTGAAGCCATAAAATCCAATGTGCAGAATTCCTTTTTCCTGAGTCTGAACTGCAGCCACAAGTGTAAGATCTTAATATGCTATAAAAAAACATGATTTATTAGTTACATGACTCCGGTCTTAGGTGATATTAGAAGCTGTTAGTACACATAGGTAACTTAAATACTTCCTTACCTCCATTGATTACGAATTTCATACTTCCTACACTTTTCGATGAACGTTTTATCCATGTTTCCTTCTAGAGGAGCGGTGGGGGTGTTGGGAGGTTTCTTTATAACCTCAAACATCTAAAAGAAATGAAAACCAGATGCTAACAAAAAACTAGATTTGCTTATAGTGGGAGATGAATCTGACATTTACCTGTCTACAGGGATTGTTAAAAAAATATGTTAAGGATATAGTGTAACTATGTGAAAGATTGTCTGTGACTTTCTCAAGTTCCAGTGTCTGAGGTTTGGGCTCCGCACTGGTGGTGTTTGTAGTGCAAGGCAGTTATTTACTTTCATTGTAAATGGAAATTTCAAAGTATCAATAAACCTTTATCAATGTTTATTTTAGAAATGAAAACAAATGTGCAACTGATCGTAGTAAACTTTATAATATACGTTTGTTATGGGGGAAAAAAAAACATTCCCCACATTATCCCCCCCTTCCATTTCTATAAGCTTTCTTCTCCTACAGTGAAGCACACGGGGCCTAATAATGCAGTTGTATGGTGTGACGAACGTATTTAAATCTTTTACTGCCCCAATAAACAGGTAAGGTGCCTGATGGTAGCCGAATTAAAAATAAATTAACCCTAATAGCCCTCTGCATAATACATAGTTATAGGTGTATACTAGGTTATTCTGACAGGTAAAACCGTATCAGCTTCTTATTTATCCAGCCATCAATGTAAGTAGCAGGATGGAGAATGCTGATTTACGCACACTAACTAAGAGGCTAGAGGAAGACAGGGGGAGAAAAAAAGAGAAAAATAACCCTCTATATCAGCGAATACTACTTAAAACTATACTTAGACAAAACTTGCACTATCATGTACCATAAATCAGTATTCAGCAGGAAGTTTAAGCCCAAATTTCTCAAAAAAAACAAAGAATGACTACCAGTGGGGTCCTGGGTGGAGACCCAATGCCCACAGATAGGGAAGACTCTTAGTTGTGAGGATCAGTGGAGGATAATCATTTCTTATTGAAGGGAAACGGCATGATTTTGGAGTTGTGCATCGTGGCTCTTGATTACAGGTTTTATGTAACTAAAATAAAAAATGTTCCATTATGGAAGCCCATTTACAGTTATTCTAGTGTACTTTAAAGTTGGATATTATTATTACTTGTAGTTTTGAATTGGGTTTTGTTGTGATTTTTCTTGCTGTTCATGGTCTGTTCGGCTAATCTGAAATTATGATCAAGGCGTGAGCCATAAATGTAGCAGAAGCAGTGATTCAATCACGCAATGAAACAATCAGATATGCGATAACGGAAAGAGGCCTCATTGTATACAAGTCTAACGAAAGGTCAGCACATGTTGCCAGACGCTAGGCCTGAGCATTTTGAATATTGCTCCAAGAAAGACATTGAACATTCAGCGGCTCTCGTTTATTTGACAGCTTTTTAAAAATGTCAAAACCGTTATCATTTTGATGTAAAGATTTCGGGAGTGATTGTTTATCAAGATCAGATGATCTTATCACGAGTGACGAAATAACTTCCAGAGTCAAACTGCCAACAAGTTAAGCAGAGATTCCAATTTAAGTTTTGCAACAAATGTGTATTATGGTTATTATTTGTACAGGCAGTCCCCGGGTACATACAAAAAGATAGGGTCTGTAGGTTTGTTCTTAAGTTGAATTTGTATGCAAGTCGAACAAACTGTTATTTTATAATTGTAATCCCAGCCAGAACTTTTTGTCTCTGTGACAATTGGATTTTAAAATGTTGGGTGTAAGAAGAATCAATAAGTAACACCCAAAGCTCATTACAGACACAATTCATAACGGTTATAGCTGTTTATTGTAAGCCTAGGACTAAAGTACAATTACAAATAAATACCAAATCCAGAGGTCCGTTCTAACTAGGGGTCGTTATGTAAGTAGAGCGTCACTTTCTTGTGGGCTCAGGTTCTACGACTTTTCCCGTGTGCTCAAAATGACATTCTACTTTATCTTTGTTGGTATGAATCACTTGATATCAAATTTATATAGGTTTTATTATGTTTTATTACATTTTCAAAAAATAAAGAAAGGGCACATTTACTTACATGGTTACTGGAGTTCACAGAAGTGAATGTCCATAAAATGCACTCTGCCGCGATTCACAAGATCATGCGCCCAAAATGTCATGCAGGTATTGCTTCCCCACTAAGGTCTGACGAGTTCACCATCTTTTAATAAGCTGAGTTTTGAAAACAAAAAATTGTGAGAAGAGAAAAACCCAAACCCGGCTATAACCATAGAGTGTGTGCCGCCATCGAAACACATTTATGATGTCAGTAAGCAGGCTGACGTCATGGTATATGCAACGGATCATGTGGAGAGCCAAAAATGGAGCCAGAGCGGAGACAGAAGAGGACTGCGGGGAGCGGTGGAAAGGTCGAGAAAGAGTTTTTTGTTGTAGGAAGCATGGCTATATACCACATGGGGGCAGGGTCTTATGGCTATATACAGGGGTGCAAAGACTGACTAGATAAAGGGCAGGCATGGCTATAATGGGCAGGGGGAGCACTGGCTATATACCGCATGGGGGCAGGCACTAGCGTATACACTGCGGGGGCAAAGTGGTGTGGTGAGGAAAGACACCAGGTGGTGATATGTGTGGGGATCAATCAGCCGTTCCCTTTATGTGGCACTTATAGTCGGTTGGGATTTATATTTTTCGTGGATTGTTATGTTGGGTAGTCATTTAAAGCTGAATTATGAATATGTATATATTGTTGGCGGTAGGCATCTGAAATTGGGGGTGAGGTAATTTTTTGGGACCATATCATTATTGTGTATATTGCACACTTTGTTGCTTGCACTTTTCATCACATTTTTCTTTCCATTTTTTCCCACTACTTATAAATTCTCCATGGTCGGACAGTGTTAGGGCTGGGGGGGTGGGGGTGGGGGGTGGGGTTTTTAACTGGTGCGCTTCACCAATGCCCAAATCCTCCCAGGATTTTTTCCTTCTTGAATTTAATTTTTTATGGTTGTATATGTATTTTTTGTTTTTTTTTGTATATTGTTTCAAGAAGATTGTAGTTTTTTTGCTATGACACATGGTTGTCTCATTTTGCATATGCTTTTTTTCATGTTTTAGCACATATATAACTTGAATGGGTGTGATGGTCCTCTATGATGATTGTGGAGATATGGTGGGGCAGGACAATGAATATATTACGGGGGGAAGGCACGGGCATAAACTGGGGGCAGCACTGGCTGTATATGAGGGGGCAGGCAGTGGATATATACAAGTGGGCTTCTGGCTATATACCGGGGCCAAAGGGCTGCTGTTATATACAATGGGGGCAGGAGTTGGCCATATGACAGGGGGGCTGCGGGTATATATAAAGGGCAGACATTTGGCGAATACAAAGGGGTGCTGCGCTTTATATAGGGGGACGGTGTTCGAGCTACTGTATATACTGGGAGGCTGTGATCAATTCATTTCCCACCTCGAATTATATTCGAGTCATAGTTGTTCCCCATTTTTTGTGTTGTTAAAATTAGGAGCTTTGCTTATACTCGGGTCAAATTGATATATACGGTAAATTTTTTTATGTGGTATATAATGGTGTAAAAATGCATTTCGGAGAAAATGTGAAGACTTTTTTCCCGTTATGGGTTCATCGCTGGAAATAACGTTGTTTATAGTTGATTACATCTGGCATTTTGGGAACCACGGCAAAATTACCCAACAGTTTTGGGAAGTGTTATCTTGTATCATTAAGTGTCTTGTATAAGTTGGTAGCAAAGTGGTTGGTAGCAGTGGTAGCATCTTGCACATATAGTACGACGCCCATAGCATGAAAATAATTAAATATTTAACTATAGATAGCATATAATTATATATCCTTTTTACCTCAGATGTAAAATATTCTGAATATAACGTCCATAAATTAGCAATCAAAACTAAAATTTATCATATATTTGTATTTATAAGTGGAATTGGATGCTAAAGCTCAAACAACACCCATAAAGTGGTAAACCAGAACACTACTGGAACCCCTTTTAGCCCTGCTTGACATTCTACTGATCATAGGTAGGATTAGATCAGTGTGGGCAAAACCTTTTAGAGGAACGAGGGCCCAAACTACAACAAAGACCCGCTTATTTTATCGCAATAGTGCCAACACAGAAATTTTAATTTGTGAGGTATACTCCCTTCTCTGTACCAGTTTTCATGATACCAGCACATGAGGACACCAATAAAAGCAGAAAATAGTCACAGGTAGAAGATGTCACTTTAAAATAGTATGTGCACAGCAAGTCATGGAATGCCGGGACTGCAGGAAATACCTGGAGTCATCTCTGGTGATGGCCCACCTGAGTGCCACAGAAAGGGCTCGAGGACACTGGGCACAGTGCCAATAGGTTCGCCATCACTTGGATTAGATAGTGGATTTCGTTTGTCTGGCTAAACAGAAAATATCACACTGATAATTAAGGACTAAATGTAAGAACCCCTCTCGCATTAAGTATATTTGTAGAGGTAATACTTCCATCAAAGAAGGAGGGGAAAATCTTTGTACAGGTCACGCTCCAACCAGTTGATTAGCTGAGCAGCTTTCTTATTACTGCTCTTCCATGTTGCAAGGAGACGGACAGCAGAAATACTATTATAGAGGCAGAAAGGTAGGAGCAGTAAGTAACGTTTTATTAGTCACTGGCCCCTGTAGGAACCATGTAAGGAAATGTTTTCACCAAACCAGTTTAAACATGTTAGAATTGTCATTTAAAGAGTAACTGTAAAGGTTCTTGGGTTGTTAAACAAACTGGAGTATTATTTTTGTACCTATATGCAGACTTATTTACAATACCCCAGATTACGGCATCGCCTGGCATGGCTGCTTCTTCTCCATGGCCTGATAAGCTGTGCAAAAAAAAATTCCTTTGTAATATGTTTACAGTTCGTTTTTCAGTAAGTTCATGGGAATTGAGGAGCTGCTGCCCTGCTCACAGAGGAGGAGATCATGATGAAAGTGTATGTAGCAGAGCTGGATGTGTCCAATGAATACAAGATGTCTCCTGCACAGAATAGTGAGATACAAGATCTCCCGTGTTCCCTATCAGTCCATCCATCCAGAGCATCAACGTATCAGCTCCATGAAAATAGATATTAACCTTAGTGAATACACAGCACAGGCTTGAGACTGCATGCAAAGATTTACTTGGATTTTACCACTTATTAAAGGTTCCCCGACCTCTTCTTGTGTGATGGAAGCTGCCAGGCTGTATCATATACATCCTGCATGTGCACTATTCAAAATCTCCCGTTCACCAAATCCCAAAGCGCTCTATTGGATGAATCTGGACTGGGAGGGGGGGGGGGTGGGCATTTTGAGTTACAGTGTGAAACTCATTTGTCATGTTCAAGAACCAGTCGAGAGTGATTCCAGCTTTATGGACATGGCGCAGATCCTGCTGGAAAGTAGCATCAGATTGGGTCTGTGGTCATAAAGAATGGACATGGTCCGCCAACAATCCAGGTAGGCTGTGGCGTTTGAAACGATGCAATTGGTACCAAGGGGCCCAAACAGTGGCAAGAAAATATTCCCACACAGACACCACCACCACCAGACTGAACCGGTGAGACAGGCAGGAGGATCCATGCTGTCTGTTGTGACGCCAAATTCTGACCCTGCATCCGAATGTCGGAGCAGAAATTGAGACTCATCAGACCAGGCAACGTTTTTCAATCTTCTACTGTCCAATTTCGATGAGCTTGTGCAAATTGTAGGCCTCAGTTTCCTGTTCTTAGCTGAACAAGAGTGGCACCCGGTGTGGTCTTCTCTGCTTGTAGCCCATCTGCCTCAAAGTTAGACTAATGTGCGTTCACAGATGCTCTTTTCTGCCTACCGTGGTTTGTAACGGGTGGCGATTTGAGTCACGGTTGCCTTTCCATCAGCTAGAAACAGTCTTGCCCAG
Source organism: Engystomops pustulosus (assembly GCA_019512145.1). Taxonomy (NCBI): domain Eukaryota; kingdom Metazoa; phylum Chordata; class Amphibia; order Anura; family Leptodactylidae; genus Engystomops; species Engystomops pustulosus. The sequence continues at coordinate 62,374,557 of CM033647.1, forward strand.
TCTCCTCTGACCTCTGGCTAATCCAACAAGCATTTCTGCCCACAGAATGCCGCTTAATGGATGTTTTTCTTTTTCGGACCTTCCTGTAAACCCTATAGAGATGGTTGTGAAGGAAAATACCAAGTCGATCAGAAGTTTCTGACATACTCAGACCAGCCCTTCTGAACCCAACAACAATGCACGTTCAACGGCAATCATAATACCTTTCTTCCCAATGATGCTCGGGTTTGAACTGCAGGAGATTGTCCCCTTGACCACGTGTCTAAATGCATAAATGCACTGAGTTGCGCCAGTATGGCTGATTAGAAATAAGTGTTAACGAGATTTGGACAGGGTTGTACCCTAATAAGTTAGTGCCGGTGAGTGTATGTATTAGCTAGGAATGCACCATATCCTCAAACATCGTCATAGATGCCAAATAGAAATTTTATTTTGGGCATGTAAAGATTTTTACTAGAGATGAGCGAGCAGCCTAAAATGCTAGGGTGGCTCGGTCTTCGAGAGACGAACTTTCCAGATGCTAGGGTGTGGCGTCTCGAATAACGAGCCCCATTGAAGTCAATGGGAGGACCCGAGCATTTGTTAAATAAAACTTGTTAACAGTAAACGAAACAGTGCAAAAAAAAAAAACAAAAATTCCAGATGTTTGCAGAGGGTTGACTGTAAGAACACATTGAAATAACGATATTCTTCACTGTGCAGGTGTTCGCGCGTGTTCTCCAGCTAAGTTAGGGATGGACACAAACATTGGAATGTGACGAATACGTTTCTTTTAATGTATTCTGACTTTAAATGGTCCTGGATTAATTTTTTAAGGTTAATTCTATTCTTCACTTTGCAGAATCTTTGCGCGGTCATTCCGATAATGTCGGAGCTGTGAGCGCACATCAGCCAATGTGAAAGAATAGTGTTAGTTAAATGTGTTATGCCCTTAAATGTTTCGTGTTTTCACTGTTAATGTTTTATTTTCTTTCTTAACATTTGCAGGTGTTTTTTTTTTTGGCGCGGTGTCTCCCGATAGGTCGGAGATACCGCGCGACACCTGCAAATGTGAAGAAGAATAGAATTAAAACATTAAAATCAGTGAAAGACAGGACCACAGGACCACATTGAAAGAACAATATTTTCACATTCCAGATGTCCGAACCATCCTCCGAACCTAGCGGGAGACACGCGCGAACACTGGAAAGGGAAAGAATAGTGTTATTTTCAATGTGTTCGTACAAGTAAAAATTGCAAACATGTGTGTATAATATTTTTTTTTTACAATTAAAAATACTTTTATTAAATTATTTTATTAATTATGCTTCGATCTCGAGCCGGCGAGATACTCGTCCGAGTAACGAGCCGGTCATCTGAGTGGCTAATTAAGCGACCGAGCAGTTTATACTCGGCACGAGTATAATCGTCAATCTCTAATTTACACTCCGCAGAGGAACATTACATCTATCATAACTACTTATGTTCAGTAAAAAACTCAATGAAACGTGAAACGTATGTTCAAATTCTAAAAAATAAATTTATTCGTCTATGACATCTAATGTGGTTAAATGTTAAATTGATAATAACAAAAAATGTTAAGAACAAAAATCTGATGAGAAAGAGTATCCTGTTGTCTGTGTATCTCAGGCAAAGCATTACATGGATCATTCTAGAGTTCATCTTATTTTCAAGAAAAATTACTACGATATTTTGTGTGTGGTCTACTTTCCTCCATACGATTCTACTGTGCTTGAATAGTGGGGGAAGAAAAGAAAAGCATAAGGATTTCTGAATAGTGGTCTAGTCTTGTGGGAGTGATTCTTATGCAAGGAATAGTAAATTACGTCATGGAAACTAAACTAGTGGGAACATTACAAAAAGCCACAGTCGCTAGATTGGAGGCTCCAGTAGAGTAGAAAAAGGTATTTTATGTCCAATTTTTAATTCTAGAAGCTGTTTATAATATTAAACACAGCAGCATTGCAGCATTGTAGTATATGCACACGCACCATCCCCCAGGCGCAAAAAGTATGGGGTGCCGTTGGAAACTAGAAACAGATTGGGCTGTCAGGTGTCATGGAATCCTTGTCCTGCATAGGCCCTCATCCCACACCCAATCGGGCCAGCAGGGGGGGAAGCAAGAAGAGGGGGCATTAGCAGAGGAGATGGTACGAGGTAGACCTGTGATGGTTGCCCCAGCAGGCCAGGGAACCCAAAAAGCAAAGATTGGTACAACAGCAGGAAGTAAAAGGCTCTTGAGACAAACTCTGGTCTCCAAGGTTTGGCAGAGCAGAGCTTATGATGGTTGCTGGGATATGGCCATAAGGAAAAAGTCCTCTGGTGCAGGACCTAAGGACTGGGCTGTGGTTGGACTAGGCTGGCAATAATATCCTATGAGCAGAGAGAGGCTCTGCGGCATCAGCAGCATGACAGAAATTAGTGTGTATTTCACATCACTGTTGGAGACAGGAAATCATTCATAAATGTGTGAAAGCTCGGACAGTGCAGAGACAACAACAATAGTCTTTTGCTACACAAATTCTCATTGTGATGATAAAATCTGTCACAATTAAAGACTGTGAGTTATATGTTGAGACCTGATTTTTGCCTGACCTAAACATTGAGCAAAAATGGCATATCTCAATTATTTTTAGCAGAAGAACATAAAAAACATAATTCTAATACTTGCTCTTTAGACAGCAGTAAGTAGATGGCCAGGAGGTTTTTAAATACAGTATATACTCGAGTATAAGCCAACCGAGTATAAGCCGGCCCCTAATTTCCACAGAAAAACTGGGAAACGATTGAATCGCGTATAATCCGAGGGCTGTAGTATACAGACAGCATCCCTCGTTGTAGTATACAGGCCAGGCCCCATGAGATACAGGCCTGCCCCCAGTAGTATACAGCCTGCCCCCCATGTAGTATACAGCTGCCCTAATGTAGTATAACAGCCTGTCCATGTCGTATACAGTCTGCCCAACATGTAGTATACACCCGCCACCATGTAGTATACAGCCTGTCCCGAGGTTAGTATACCACCCTGGTCACATGTAGTTTACAGCCTGCACTCATGTAGTATAAAGTCTGCCCCCATGTAGTATAAAGGACTGCCCCCATGTAGTATACAGCCTGTCCTGAGATAGTATACAGTCTGCCCCCCATTAGTATACGCCGCCCCCATGTAGTATACAGCTGCCCCAATGTAGTATACATCCTGTCCTCAGGTAGTAGTATACAGCCTGCCCCCATTGTAGAAATACAGACGGCCCCAGTCGAATACGACTGCCCCCATGTAGTTACAAGCCTGCCCCCATGTAGAATCAGCCTGCCCCCATGTAGTAACGCCCTGCCCCCATGTAGAATACAGCCTGCCCCCAGTCTATACGTGCTGCCCCCATGTAGAATACAGCCTGCCATGTGTAGACGTACAGCCTGTCCACGTTAGTATACAGCCGCCCCCATGGAGAAACAGCCCTTCCCCATGTACTATACAGTCTGCCCCATGTAGAATACAGCCTGCTCCCATGTAGTATACAGCCTGCCCTCATGTAGTATTACAGCCTGCCCCAATGTAGGTATAAAGCCTTGTCCCGATAGTAACACCCATGTCACCAGTAGTATACAGCTGCCCGCATGTGAGATACAGTATGCCCCATGTAGATCAGCCTGCCCCCATTGTAGATACAGCCTGTCCTGTGTAGTATACATCGCCCCATGTAGTATACAGCTGACCCAATGTAGTAGACAGCCTGCCCCCATGAAAGTATAAATCTGTCCTCATGTAGTATAAAGCCTGCCCCACGTAGAATACAGCCTGCCCACCATGTAGTATACAGCTGCCCCCAGTATGAATACAGCCTGCCGTCAGTAGTATTACAGCCTGCCCCCATGTAGAATACACTGCCCCGGTACTATACAAGTTGCCCCCAGGTAAGAAGAATACAGCCTGCCCCTGTGTAAGCGTACAGCCTTCCCCGTTTCGGTACAGCCTGCCCCCATGTAGATACAGGCCTGCCCCATGTACTACAGTCTGCCCCCATGAGAATACAGCCTGCCCCAGTAGTATACCAGCCCTGCCTCATGTTAGATACAGCCTTTGCCCATGTCGTAACATCCTGTCTCATGTTAGTATACAGCTTGCCCCCAGTAGAATACAGCCTGCCCCCAGTAGTATCCAGCCTGCCCCCAATGTTAGAATACAGCCTCCCCCATGTAATATACAGTCTGCCCCCATGTAGCATACAGCATGCCCCGGTAGCATACAGCCTTGTCCCCGTTCAGAATACAGCCTGGCCCGTTGTAGCATAACAGATTAAAAAAATAACTATACCACCCTCCGGGTCCCCGATGTTCGTTGCGGCTCCCGTTCCCATCACGGTCCCGGCAGCTTCTTCACTCTCTGTTCTTCTATCTTCTCTAGGCCGGCAGAGTCGCACGCGGCGTCACACCCATGTGAGGCGACGCGTCGTGCGATGACGTCATCGAGTGATGTGGACCGCCGGCAGATCGATGACACGACTCTGCAGGCTAGAGAGAATAGAAGACAGAAGAGGAGCCGCGACAGGGATCGGGAGCCGCGGGAGCCGCGGTGGGGAACATAGGAGGACACTGGGGGGTGAGTATTAAGTTTTTTGTGTTATCACTGACTCGTTTGTATAAGCCAAGGTGAGGTTTTTTCAGCCTACCATTCACTAGAGAGCAGCAGTGAAATCACTGAGAAATACAGGCCTATTAATTCACTAGAGAGCAGCAGTGGACATCACTGAGAATACAGTCTATCATTCATAGCGATAAGCAGTGACATCATGAGAATACAGACTATTCCATTCACTGGAGAGCAGCTAGCCAGCGCCCATCACTGAGAATACAGCCTATCATCACTAGAGAGCAGAAGCAGCGAAATCATGAGAAATACAGCCATCCATTCACTAGAGAGAAGCAGTGAGTGACCTCAATGAGAATACAGGTCTAGCCATCAATAGAGAGCAGCAGTGACATCACTGAGAATACAGTCTATCCAAACTAAGAGCAGCAGTGACCATACTGAGAATACAGTTATCCATCACTAGAGAGCAGCAGTGAATCACTGAGAATACAGCCTTATTATCATTCATGAGGAGCAAGCAGTGCCATCACGTGAATACGCCTGTCCATTACTAGAGAGCAGCAGTGACATCACTGAGAATACAGTCTATCCATCACTGAGAGAAGCAGGACATCACTGAGAATTTACAGTCTATCCATCACTAGAGAGCAGCAGTGACATCACTGAGAATACAGTCATCATCACTAGAGAGCGCAGTGCATCCACTGAGAATACAGTTATCCATCCACTAGAGAGCAGCAGTGACATCACTGCCGTTTTTTTTTGAATACAGCTGTCCTCACTAGAGAGGCAGCAGTGACACCACTGAGAATTACAGCCTATCATCACTGAGAGGCAGCAGTGCAATCACTGTAATACAGCCGTCCATTACTTAGAGAGCAGCAGTGACATCACTGAGAATACAGTCTATCCATTAACTAGAGAGAAGCAGGGACATCACTGAGAATACAGTCTATCATCACTAGAGAGCAGCATGGACTCACTGAGGATACAGCCTGTCCATCACTAGAAAACAGCAGTGAACATCACTGAGAATACAGCCTGTCATAACTAGAACGCAGTGATGGCAAGTACAGAATGTACAGTTGGTTCAATTACTTTTATTTTCATTGTCTTTTTGTTTAGATAGTGTCCTAATGAAGGTTTGTGGATGTGCCAGTTCAGTTGTAAGTTTCATTAAGTGCAGAAAAGTGAATGGATCTGAAAGTAATTAGATCATTTGTATATGAATGCACTTAATTACAGATAAACCTTGATTGGCGCTTTGTGGATCTTGTTTCAACAATCAGTGACTTATCTAGGAAACTGAGCAAACCTAAAACCTTTCAAGAGGTGGAGGATCGCCCATTACATAAGAATAAAAACAAAACAAAACCCAAAATGATGCCTTATTATTTACCTTGGGGAACGGAGAGCCCTCCTACTTTGGGGACTATAAATCTATATTACCCCTCTTTAAATATACTATCTTATATACGTAACGCCTACACAAAATTAATAGGTAAAATGTAAACTCTTGTAAACATTTTCTTACCCACCAAATCTCGCTGTTGTAATATTACACTACTTTATTGCAAATCTTTACTAGCCAACCACAAAAGGCAGATTTAAATTTATGCAAAAAACTGTCGGATGATTAGATTAGATCTCCGCATAATTAGATAATGCTAATTAGTATTGCATAAAATCAACCACAATGAGCATACTATCACATATCCTACAAACAATTACCTTTACGTTATTGTTGTGTTTATAGTTTTTATTTAATGTAACAACCTGTTTTTGTATATGTATGAAGAATCATAAATATTGTAACCAACAGGAAACACACACTGTATACATCTACGAAATTACATGTATATCTTCTAGATGCTTTGTAGTGTACATTGGATAAAAAGCATGAATATAAAGTTACAGAATATGGCAGAAATAAAAGGTGATGAATGTCTCCACAAGAAAGACTGGACCATGTGTTGTCGAGAGTAACAGGTATGAAGGAATGTTAATGTTATGGTCTTATAAAGATGTGGTGAATATTTTGTGTTTCATGAGGTCGATTATATTACTATTTTATAATGTTATGATGTAGTAGCAAGGATATAATGTGACAGAATTATGTAGCAACAGGCCCCGATTAATGTTGGTGGTTTGCAAAATCTGGGGGGGCCCCCATTGTATGTAGTCCAGACAGGGAATAGCAATATTATTATACTGCCCATCAGTAATAATATTTACACCCAGTATTCACTCTAAACAGCCCCAAGTAATACTGAACACAGCCTCCCAGCATCACTATATACGCCCCCAGCAATCACTATATACATCCCACTAGCAATCAAATACACAGTCCCCCAGGAACCACTATATAAAGCTTACACTAGCAATAACTATTTACAGCCCCCGCGGCAATCACTATATACAGTCCCCAGCATAACTATATGCAGTCCCCCTATAGCAACTTTATGGGCAAGGGGTGGGGGCCCTGGGGCACGCACCCCGGGCATCCCCATATAATCCGACCCGGATGTAGCATGAATGAAAACAGACAGAAAAGAAAAATGTTACTTCTTTTAAGAGATATCAGTATCATGTTCTATCACCATGCATATTATAGGGGGCTGGGCTTTGTGACAACCTGTCATAATGAAGGAATAGTAGTGACTTAGTGCGTGGAGGTCACCATATACTGGACTGCAGAGAAGTAGGGTATTATGTATAGTGGGTGATTTACCTGGTAATATTCTGTACATTTTGTGCAGAAATGTGGATAACAGTTTAAATAAATAGGAGGTTGTGTAAAGCAAAAGAGAGAACAGAATATCGATGTTATTGCTGGTGGGTTCGCAATCTCAAAGGTAGTAGAAGAAGAAGAAGCAGCGGGCGTTGAATTCTAAGCATGCAGGGTTTGCTCTGTTATTTCTCAGAAGTTAAGGTTTCAGAAAATCGGGCTAAGTGCTGAGTGCAGCCGGATCCCTGGGGAACGCTAAACTTAGCCGAGGCCCTTTTGAGAGGCGCACATTTAAAGGCAATTCATGAGCTTAATTAGAACATCACGCGGTAAATGGGGTTCTGAGCTCACTTCATGGCGCGCACTATCAAACTGATCTCGCATATGGGGGCATACATTTCATGCTGAAGCTTTCACAGTAAAGGAAGATGATTTTACAGAAAATGACGTTCCTCACGTGCAGCTCGTTGGGGTTTTGGGGTTTTAGGGGGAGGGATGGAAAAAAATGGTCTCGGCCAGGATTACTCTTAGATAAGATACATTTAACGAGCAGAATTGGAAACTCTGCTTAATTGCCATCATACGCTAAACTTCATTCCTCCATGGAGGCTTGTGAGGAGTGAATCATTCTGCTTCAATGTGTCGCCGTGACCTTGATCATTCCCAGTGAATAATGGGGGAAAACACAAAACATTACATTAAAGGAACTAGACACCTTAATAAAAGATGAATGTAGTACAGAGTGTCCTATATTCCCAGTGCCTGCAACAAGGCAGCTCTGATGTGCAGAGAACATTAGTAGTAGAGACGGTGTGTAACAGGTCTGTGAATCTGAGAGGGACAAGCCCAGATGTATTATTAAGGGATCCATGGAGAAGAGACCTCCACTATTGTAGTAGGAAAGGAGTCCTGGTATAGATGAAGTGGCTGTGTGGGATTAGGTTGATTTTTTTCTGTATTTGCTGGTGCTGCGTGGTCTTTCAAAGGAATACATCATCAAAAAAGGATAGTATTATATGTTTTTTGTGTATATTTATATAGTATTATGTTATACTCGGTCCAAGAATATGCGTAGAATGATCCAGAGAGTAAGGGAGTCACCTTTAAGGTTCTGAGGTTCCTCGGTTAGTGACCATGAAATTTGGGTGTTCATCTTCTCTTTAGAGACTTCAGCACATGTGGCTGCCACCCAAAACATAAGTGTTTTAATCAGCTAATTGAAGAAATTTCTATAAGGGACTTTGGAATTTTTCTTCAGACTCAAAGCATATTGATGACTTAACGCAGGGGGGGCGTTGCTAGGATGCAAAAGATCTGGGACACGGGTCCAATGCATTTGTATTAAAATTGACATTAGGACCATTTTTATAAATGACCCCCTCAAAGAATGAGTCCCGCCAAAACCAATCATCCAGGCCTGCAGGGACTGTGGTTGTCTCTATTTCTCCCTAAAACAGCCCCAGAATCACCAAGTTCCTTCCCTGTAAAGTTTACACACCGGCCATCTTATGGTCTTCATTTGTTCCTATATCTTGGTCCCCTAACACAGTATCCTTCTGCTACCCTAAAAAAAAAACATTTTTTTTGATCCCCATTGTGGCCCCCCAACAATAAAAGACACCAAATACATTGGCCCCCAACTTTACATGACACCCTAATTGTGCCACCCACTGAAATGTCCTAAAACATGGCCTAACATGTAATAATGGCACTAATATCTATCAACCTGTGATATATTGCCCCTGACAAAGTGACCCTTTCTAATATCTAATTAGGATTTGCCAAAAAATCCCCACATAAATAATGCCCCACCACTGAATAAGTCTCCCACATGAAATAAGTCTCACCAATAAGGGGATGTCACCACAAATGATCCTCCAGTATATAATGTTATATATAGAATGGGCCATTAACAATCCCCAAGCAATCTGTTCTTCAGCCCCCACAACAATGGATTTGCCCTCCTCCCCTCCACACTTATTGATGCCATCCCATCACATCCCAGTAATTGTGTCCCCACAAAGAAACCCCACGCAATTGATGTACCCCTCAAAAAGGGATATCCCCCAAAAACCCCAAAATGAAATACCCCCCAGCCCCTCAGAAATGGTTGTCCCCACCCCAGCAATGCATGTGCCCCATAGGACATCCCAAAAATGGCAGATATGGGCGATTTGCATACCATCTATTACAATGTGCAATCGCACATTGTAATAGATAGCCTAGATCGTGATGGCGAACCTTTAGAGACCGATGCCACAAACTACAACCAAAATCCACTATTACCCTGATGGTGCAATGTGCATTTAAGCGTTACTATGTTACCTGTCTTCCACTTATTTAATTGTATCGGCCACCAGAGGATACCAATACAGTGAAAGAAGGAGGGCCCCCCCCAAAATCAGACCTCATTGTAGTTCTTCTCCAGGCGTCTCTGCTTAGGAAGAATGGTGGGGGTCCAGAATGAGGACCTTCACAAGATAAGCCTTCGGTCAAACACCTCTAACTTTTCAAGCAGTTCCAAACAGTCCAATAAAGTGTTCGCTGTAAAATGTGCTGAGAGCAAACATTTCATAAGTTGCCTGTACCTGTGGGAAGGAAAATGGTTAATGGATTTGGTCCTGTTTTGTTGTGAAACTCTGTCCCTTTGCTGATGGCCTGAGTGCCCACAGAAAGGGCTCTGAGTGCCACCTATGGGCACAGTGCCATAGGTCGCCACACGGGCCGAGATCCCATGATAGCCTGGGATCTTTATGGATCCGAGGCGGTCATTGACAACAGATACGCGCTCCCTGGTGAGGCACGGGAAAGTAGTGACGATCGGAGCCAAGACCCACGCGCCGCCGGACTCTCTTTAAATTTGCCGACGGCAGGCTTTGCAGCGGCAATAAAAGGTTTAACATCCGTGATCGATGCAAGGCACCGATCGCGGGTGTTAGCGACGGGTGTTTGCTGAAGTATGAAGCATTGCCGCGTTGAGTAGAAGAGGGATCAGCCCGTGAGCCCTCTTCATACTCCCCCATGCGCAGCCAAGACGTAAGGGTACGGCTTATTGCGCTATGGGGTTAATATCCCCCCCCCCCCTTGAGAAATGTCCATCACCAACATAAATTAAATTAATGTCTCCATAGCTTTCTAGAAATGATGACCCCGGTCATTTAATGTCCCCCAGCCCCTGCCCCCCGAGCAAATAGGGCACCCCCCTAGCAACTTCCTACACTGTGAATTAAAAAAAAAACAACTTAATGCCCACCTGTCTTTTTCTTGCCTTTCTCCTCTTCCCGCTGTGCGGGAATGAGTCACGGTGACGTCATCACACCGCGTCTCCGGCTCCCAGTGCTTTAGTCAGCTGGTAGAAGCAGGAGATGCGGTTTAATGACGTCACCGTGTCTCCTGCTATGTGTAGTGAAGGACGGAGCTTATAGCTCCATTCTTCACTGCAGCGCTCGACTCTATCTGTGTCCGGAAGGGATGCAGATAGAAGTGAGAGAGGGGTGAGGACCCGGACAGTGGGACAAGAGTGCCGCTGATCCGGGGCACAGGGCTAGCGACGCCCCTGACTTAAAGCAATGTGCCATCTCTTTACAAGGTGCGACTCTCCCTTCATATCAGCTTGACACTTGCTAGTGGGCCCCTACAATCTTGGGATAAATACTTGGACTTGGCATAATGGACCATGCTAATAAGTCAGAAGTGGAAGGGTTTTCAGACACCAATGGAATCGACTATTTTGGAGTTATGGGAGATGGGTCTTGCCAGAATAAATACACCATGCTCGTATTAACACATCTAATAAATTCGACACCCTTTCAATTATAACATGGCTCAAGTAATTTTTCTAGGGGAGTATAGGGGGAGGGGTAGCATTCGATGGGTTAGTTAGGTATCGTACTACACTGCATTATTTGTAAAGCGGAAGAACTTCTTGAAAGGTGTTGCACTCAATTCCATCGGTCCTCAGAGTTCAGGTCGAGGTACAGCGTCACGTGTGACTCTAAAGTGCACATGGTTTGATTGTGCCAAAAATGCGTGAAACAAGAGACGAACCTGGGGGGGGGAACACCCCTAAGAGCAGGAGTTAAAGTCACCCAGTATTGACTGACGGACGCTTAAGCCACTGACAAGTCTAAATGAAATGAGAGGCATCTTATCTGTTCATTTTCCAGCTGAAGTTGACAGCATCTTGTCAGGAATAATCTTCATAATCATAGGCAATCTCCACTTGAAACTTACACGTGGCTTTAACTCAAACAGTGATGAATGGTTAGAGAGCGGTGAGAAATGCATCACTAGAGTAGAAATTGCTGCTAGCCGAAAGAAGATAGATAGATAGAAGATAGATAATAGATAGGATACATTTAACATGAATGCATGAATAAATAGATAAGAATAGTGGACATACATGCATGTGGGAAATGTTTTGAAATTTGGTCAGAGAGCATACCTCCACAACTAGCCCTTCCTAAGTTCATGATAGGGGAGAAGAGGATGTGAGGAGAAGGTGCGCCATGACGAACACGCCGCTTTCAGTGGAGCTTGCCTCCCGCCCCCATCATGCGATGACGCCAGCTGCGCGAATAGGGCCCGTGATAATCGGGATCGTTCCCCCTGGCAGCTCGGAGGACAGAGACGGCTGACCCAGGCTACCGCCACCTTACCGCTGAACCAACCCGAACGAGCAACCGGCGGCGCGCGATGCACGGAAGGACAAAGCTGACCTTTTGCTTGAGGTTACTGGTTGCCTGGTTCACTGGCTGCTGCTTGTAGCTGAAAATGCCGATTTTAACCACCGGGGGGTCATGATGCTCTCAGCTCTGATGGAGAAAAAGGTTTTAAGCTCTACGAGGATCGCAATAGAGAGGCACTGGACCCAAGGAGTGAAGTGAGGACAGGAATGAGAGCCACACCGAGCTCGGACGGAGCGGATGTTTGGTAACAGTAAACAAATTTTTGTGTACACGCCTACTTATGTCCATGGTACAGTTTAAAATCGGCCCTGCTATACGAGTTGGTGTTCTGGGGTGCCCTGCGCCCTGGGTCTTGCAATCTGGGGACATGACATGACTTTGGAATTCCTTTTTCCTGAGTCTGAACTGCAGCCACAAGTGTAAGATCTTAATATGCTATAAAAAAACATGATTTATTAGTTACATGACTCCGGTCTTAGGTGATATTAGAAGCTGTTAGTACACATAGGTAACTTAAATACTTCCTTACCTCCATTGATTACGAATTTCATACTTCCTACACTTTTCGATGAACGTTTTATCCATGTTTCCTTCTAGAGGAGCGGTGGGGGTGTTGGGAGGTTTCTTTATAACCTCAAACATCTAAAAGAAATGAAAACCAGATGCTAACAAAAAACTAGATTTGCTTATAGTGGGAGATGAATCTGACATTTACCTGTCTACAGGGATTGTTAAAAAAATATGTTAAGGATATAGTGTAACTATGTGAAAGATTGTCTGTGACTTTCTCAAGTTCCAGTGTCTGAGGTTTGGGCTCCGCACTGGTGGTGTTTGTAGTGCAAGGCAGTTATTTACTTTCATTGTAAATGGAAATTTCAAAGTATCAATAAACCTTTATCAATGTTTATTTTAGAAATGAAAACAAATGTGCAACTGATCGTAGTAAACTTTATAATATACGTTTGTTATGGGGGAAAAAAAAACATTCCCCACATTATCCCCCCCTTCCATTTCTATAAGCTTTCTTCTCCTACAGTGAAGCACACGGGGCCTAATAATGCAGTTGTATGGTGTGACGAACGTATTTAAATCTTTTACTGCCCCAATAAACAGGTAAGGTGCCTGATGGTAGCCGAATTAAAAATAAATTAACCCTAATAGCCCTCTGCATAATACATAGTTATAGGTGTATACTAGGTTATTCTGACAGGTAAAACCGTATCAGCTTCTTATTTATCCAGCCATCAATGTAAGTAGCAGGATGGAGAATGCTGATTTACGCACACTAACTAAGAGGCTAGAGGAAGACAGGGGGAGAAAAAAAGAGAAAAATAACCCTCTATATCAGCGAATACTACTTAAAACTATACTTAGACAAAACTTGCACTATCATGTACCATAAATCAGTATTCAGCAGGAAGTTTAAGCCCAAATTTCTCAAAAAAAACAAAGAATGACTACCAGTGGGGTCCTGGGTGGAGACCCAATGCCCACAGATAGGGAAGACTCTTAGTTGTGAGGATCAGTGGAGGATAATCATTTCTTATTGAAGGGAAACGGCATGATTTTGGAGTTGTGCATCGTGGCTCTTGATTACAGGTTTTATGTAACTAAAATAAAAAATGTTCCATTATGGAAGCCCATTTACAGTTATTCTAGTGTACTTTAAAGTTGGATATTATTATTACTTGTAGTTTTGAATTGGGTTTTGTTGTGATTTTTCTTGCTGTTCATGGTCTGTTCGGCTAATCTGAAATTATGATCAAGGCGTGAGCCATAAATGTAGCAGAAGCAGTGATTCAATCACGCAATGAAACAATCAGATATGCGATAACGGAAAGAGGCCTCATTGTATACAAGTCTAACGAAAGGTCAGCACATGTTGCCAGACGCTAGGCCTGAGCATTTTGAATATTGCTCCAAGAAAGACATTGAACATTCAGCGGCTCTCGTTTATTTGACAGCTTTTTAAAAATGTCAAAACCGTTATCATTTTGATGTAAAGATTTCGGGAGTGATTGTTTATCAAGATCAGATGATCTTATCACGAGTGACGAAATAACTTCCAGAGTCAAACTGCCAACAAGTTAAGCAGAGATTCCAATTTAAGTTTTGCAACAAATGTGTATTATGGTTATTATTTGTACAGGCAGTCCCCGGGTACATACAAAAAGATAGGGTCTGTAGGTTTGTTCTTAAGTTGAATTTGTATGCAAGTCGAACAAACTGTTATTTTATAATTGTAATCCCAGCCAGAACTTTTTGTCTCTGTGACAATTGGATTTTAAAATGTTGGGTGTAAGAAGAATCAATAAGTAACACCCAAAGCTCATTACAGACACAATTCATAACGGTTATAGCTGTTTATTGTAAGCCTAGGACTAAAGTACAATTACAAATAAATACCAAATCCAGAGGTCCGTTCTAACTAGGGGTCGTTATGTAAGTAGAGCGTCACTTTCTTGTGGGCTCAGGTTCTACGACTTTTCCCGTGTGCTCAAAATGACATTCTACTTTATCTTTGTTGGTATGAATCACTTGATATCAAATTTATATAGGTTTTATTATGTTTTATTACATTTTCAAAAAATAAAGAAAGGGCACATTTACTTACATGGTTACTGGAGTTCACAGAAGTGAATGTCCATAAAATGCACTCTGCCGCGATTCACAAGATCATGCGCCCAAAATGTCATGCAGGTATTGCTTCCCCACTAAGGTCTGACGAGTTCACCATCTTTTAATAAGCTGAGTTTTGAAAACAAAAAATTGTGAGAAGAGAAAAACCCAAACCCGGCTATAACCATAGAGTGTGTGCCGCCATCGAAACACATTTATGATGTCAGTAAGCAGGCTGACGTCATGGTATATGCAACGGATCATGTGGAGAGCCAAAAATGGAGCCAGAGCGGAGACAGAAGAGGACTGCGGGGAGCGGTGGAAAGGTCGAGAAAGAGTTTTTTGTTGTAGGAAGCATGGCTATATACCACATGGGGGCAGGGTCTTATGGCTATATACAGGGGTGCAAAGACTGACTAGATAAAGGGCAGGCATGGCTATAATGGGCAGGGGGAGCACTGGCTATATACCGCATGGGGGCAGGCACTAGCGTATACACTGCGGGGGCAAAGTGGTGTGGTGAGGAAAGACACCAGGTGGTGATATGTGTGGGGATCAATCAGCCGTTCCCTTTATGTGGCACTTATAGTCGGTTGGGATTTATATTTTTCGTGGATTGTTATGTTGGGTAGTCATTTAAAGCTGAATTATGAATATGTATATATTGTTGGCGGTAGGCATCTGAAATTGGGGGTGAGGTAATTTTTTGGGACCATATCATTATTGTGTATATTGCACACTTTGTTGCTTGCACTTTTCATCACATTTTTCTTTCCATTTTTTCCCACTACTTATAAATTCTCCATGGTCGGACAGTGTTAGGGCTGGGGGGGTGGGGGTGGGGGGTGGGGTTTTTAACTGGTGCGCTTCACCAATGCCCAAATCCTCCCAGGATTTTTTCCTTCTTGAATTTAATTTTTTATGGTTGTATATGTATTTTTTGTTTTTTTTTGTATATTGTTTCAAGAAGATTGTAGTTTTTTTGCTATGACACATGGTTGTCTCATTTTGCATATGCTTTTTTTCATGTTTTAGCACATATATAACTTGAATGGGTGTGATGGTCCTCTATGATGATTGTGGAGATATGGTGGGGCAGGACAATGAATATATTACGGGGGGAAGGCACGGGCATAAACTGGGGGCAGCACTGGCTGTATATGAGGGGGCAGGCAGTGGATATATACAAGTGGGCTTCTGGCTATATACCGGGGCCAAAGGGCTGCTGTTATATACAATGGGGGCAGGAGTTGGCCATATGACAGGGGGGCTGCGGGTATATATAAAGGGCAGACATTTGGCGAATACAAAGGGGTGCTGCGCTTTATATAGGGGGACGGTGTTCGAGCTACTGTATATACTGGGAGGCTGTGATCAATTCATTTCCCACCTCGAATTATATTCGAGTCATAGTTGTTCCCCATTTTTTGTGTTGTTAAAATTAGGAGCTTTGCTTATACTCGGGTCAAATTGATATATACGGTAAATTTTTTTATGTGGTATATAATGGTGTAAAAATGCATTTCGGAGAAAATGTGAAGACTTTTTTCCCGTTATGGGTTCATCGCTGGAAATAACGTTGTTTATAGTTGATTACATCTGGCATTTTGGGAACCACGGCAAAATTACCCAACAGTTTTGGGAAGTGTTATCTTGTATCATTAAGTGTCTTGTATAAGTTGGTAGCAAAGTGGTTGGTAGCAGTGGTAGCATCTTGCACATATAGTACGACGCCCATAGCATGAAAATAATTAAATATTTAACTATAGATAGCATATAATTATATATCCTTTTTACCTCAGATGTAAAATATTCTGAATATAACGTCCATAAATTAGCAATCAAAACTAAAATTTATCATATATTTGTATTTATAAGTGGAATTGGATGCTAAAGCTCAAACAACACCCATAAAGTGGTAAACCAGAACACTACTGGAACCCCTTTTAGCCCTGCTTGACATTCTACTGATCATAGGTAGGATTAGATCAGTGTGGGCAAAACCTTTTAGAGGAACGAGGGCCCAAACTACAACAAAGACCCGCTTATTTTATCGCAATAGTGCCAACACAGAAATTTTAATTTGTGAGGTATACTCCCTTCTCTGTACCAGTTTTCATGATACCAGCACATGAGGACACCAATAAAAGCAGAAAATAGTCACAGGTAGAAGATGTCACTTTAAAATAGTATGTGCACAGCAAGTCATGGAATGCCGGGACTGCAGGAAATACCTGGAGTCATCTCTGGTGATGGCCCACCTGAGTGCCACAGAAAGGGCTCGAGGACACTGGGCACAGTGCCAATAGGTTCGCCATCACTTGGATTAGATAGTGGATTTCGTTTGTCTGGCTAAACAGAAAATATCACACTGATAATTAAGGACTAAATGTAAGAACCCCTCTCGCATTAAGTATATTTGTAGAGGTAATACTTCCATCAAAGAAGGAGGGGAAAATCTTTGTACAGGTCACGCTCCAACCAGTTGATTAGCTGAGCAGCTTTCTTATTACTGCTCTTCCATGTTGCAAGGAGACGGACAGCAGAAATACTATTATAGAGGCAGAAAGGTAGGAGCAGTAAGTAACGTTTTATTAGTCACTGGCCCCTGTAGGAACCATGTAAGGAAATGTTTTCACCAAACCAGTTTAAACATGTTAGAATTGTCATTTAAAGAGTAACTGTAAAGGTTCTTGGGTTGTTAAACAAACTGGAGTATTATTTTTGTACCTATATGCAGACTTATTTACAATACCCCAGATTACGGCATCGCCTGGCATGGCTGCTTCTTCTCCATGGCCTGATAAGCTGTGCAAAAAAAAATTCCTTTGTAATATGTTTACAGTTCGTTTTTCAGTAAGTTCATGGGAATTGAGGAGCTGCTGCCCTGCTCACAGAGGAGGAGATCATGATGAAAGTGTATGTAGCAGAGCTGGATGTGTCCAATGAATACAAGATGTCTCCTGCACAGAATAGTGAGATACAAGATCTCCCGTGTTCCCTATCAGTCCATCCATCCAGAGCATCAACGTATCAGCTCCATGAAAATAGATATTAACCTTAGTGAATACACAGCACAGGCTTGAGACTGCATGCAAAGATTTACTTGGATTTTACCACTTATTAAAGGTTCCCCGACCTCTTCTTGTGTGATGGAAGCTGCCAGGCTGTATCATATACATCCTGCATGTGCACTATTCAAAATCTCCCGTTCACCAAATCCCAAAGCGCTCTATTGGATGAATCTGGACTGGGAGGGGGGGGGGGTGGGCATTTTGAGTTACAGTGTGAAACTCATTTGTCATGTTCAAGAACCAGTCGAGAGTGATTCCAGCTTTATGGACATGGCGCAGATCCTGCTGGAAAGTAGCATCAGATTGGGTCTGTGGTCATAAAGAATGGACATGGTCCGCCAACAATCCAGGTAGGCTGTGGCGTTTGAAACGATGCAATTGGTACCAAGGGGCCCAAACAGTGGCAAGAAAATATTCCCACACAGACACCACCACCACCAGACTGAACCGGTGAGACAGGCAGGAGGATCCATGCTGTCTGTTGTGACGCCAAATTCTGACCCTGCATCCGAATGTCGGAGCAGAAATTGAGACTCATCAGACCAGGCAACGTTTTTCAATCTTCTACTGTCCAATTTCGATGAGCTTGTGCAAATTGTAGGCCTCAGTTTCCTGTTCTTAGCTGAACAAGAGTGGCACCCGGTGTGGTCTTCTCTGCTTGTAGCCCATCTGCCTCAAAGTTAGACTAATGTGCGTTCACAGATGCTCTTTTCTGCCTACCGTGGTTTGTAACGGGTGGCGATTTGAGTCACGGTTGCCTTTCCATCAGCTAGAAACAGTCTTGCCCAGTCTCCTCTGACCTCTGGCTAATCCAACAAGCATTTCTGCCCACAGAATGCCGCTTAATGGATGTTTTTCTTTTTCGGACCTTCCTGTAAACCCTATAGAGATGGTTGTGAAGGAAAATACCAAGTCGATCAGAAGTTTCTGACATACTCAGACCAGCCCTTCTGAACCCAACAACAATGCACGTTCAACGGCAATCATAATACCTTTCTTCCCAATGATGCTCGGGTTTGAACTGCAGGAGATTGTCCCCTTGACCACGTGTCTAAATGCATAAATGCACTGAGTTGCGCCAGTATGGCTGATTAGAAATAAGTGTTAACGAGATTTGGACAGGGTTGTACCCTAATAAGTTAGTGCCGGTGAGTGTATGTATTAGCTAGGAATGCACCATATCCTCAAACATCGTCATAGATGCCAAATAGAAATTTTATTTTGGGCATGTAAAGATTTTTACTAGAGATGAGCGAGCAGCCTAAAATGCTAGGGTGGCTCGGTCTTCGAGAGACGAACTTTCCAGATGCTAGGGTGTGGCGTCTCGAATAACGAGCCCCATTGAAGTCAATGGGAGGACCCGAGCATTTGTTAAATAAAACTTGTTAACAGTAAACGAAACAGTGCAAAAAAAAAAAACAAAAATTCCAGATGTTTGCAGAGGGTTGACTGTAAGAACACATTGAAATAACGATATTCTTCACTGTGCAGGTGTTCGCGCGTGTTCTCCAGCTAAGTTAGGGATGGACACAAACATTGGAATGTGACGAATACGTTTCTTTTAATGTATTCTGACTTTAAATGGTCCTGGATTAATTTTTTAAGGTTAATTCTATTCTTCACTTTGCAGAATCTTTGCGCGGTCATTCCGATAATGTCGGAGCTGTGAGCGCACATCAGCCAATGTGAAAGAATAGTGTTAGTTAAATGTGTTATGCCCTTAAATGTTTCGTGTTTTCACTGTTAATGTTTTATTTTCTTTCTTAACATTTGCAGGTGTTTTTTTTTTTGGCGCGGTGTCTCCCGATAGGTCGGAGATACCGCGCGACACCTGCAAATGTGAAGAAGAATAGAATTAAAACATTAAAATCAGTGAAAGACAGGACCACAGGACCACATTGAAAGAACAATATTTTCACATTCCAGATGTCCGAACCATCCTCCGAACCTAGCGGGAGACACGCGCGAACACTGGAAAGGGAAAGAATAGTGTTATTTTCAATGTGTTCGTACAAGTAAAAATTGCAAACATGTGTGTATAATATTTTTTTTTTACAATTAAAAATACTTTTATTAAATTATTTTATTAATTATGCTTCGATCTCGAGCCGGCGAGATACTCGTCCGAGTAACGAGCCGGTCATCTGAGTGGCTAATTAAGCGACCGAGCAGTTTATACTCGGCACGAGTATAATCGTCAATCTCTAATTTACACTCCGCAGAGGAACATTACATCTATCATAACTACTTATGTTCAGTAAAAAACTCAATGAAACGTGAAACGTATGTTCAAATTCTAAAAAATAAATTTATTCGTCTATGACATCTAATGTGGTTAAATGTTAAATTGATAATAACAAAAAATGTTAAGAACAAAAATCTGATGAGAAAGAGTATCCTGTTGTCTGTGTATCTCAGGCAAAGCATTACATGGATCATTCTAGAGTTCATCTTATTTTCAAGAAAAATTACTACGATATTTTGTGTGTGGTCTACTTTCCTCCATACGATTCTACTGTGCTTGAATAGTGGGGGAAGAAAAGAAAAGCATAAGGATTTCTGAATAGTGGTCTAGTCTTGTGGGAGTGATTCTTATGCAAGGAATAGTAAATTACGTCATGGAAACTAAACTAGTGGGAACATTACAAAAAGCCACAGTCGCTAGATTGGAGGCTCCAGTAGAGTAGAAAAAGGTATTTTATGTCCAATTTTTAATTCTAGAAGCTGTTTATAATATTAAACACAGCAGCATTGCAGCATTGTAGTATATGCACACGCACCATCCCCCAGGCGCAAAAAGTATGGGGTGCCGTTGGAAACTAGAAACAGATTGGGCTGTCAGGTGTCATGGAATCCTTGTCCTGCATAGGCCCTCATCCCACACCCAATCGGGCCAGCAGGGGGGGAAGCAAGAAGAGGGGGCATTAGCAGAGGAGATGGTACGAGGTAGACCTGTGATGGTTGCCCCAGCAGGCCAGGGAACCCAAAAAGCAAAGATTGGTACAACAGCAGGAAGTAAAAGGCTCTTGAGACAAACTCTGGTCTCCAAGGTTTGGCAGAGCAGAGCTTATGATGGTTGCTGGGATATGGCCATAAGGAAAAAGTCCTCTGGTGCAGGACCTAAGGACTGGGCTGTGGTTGGACTAGGCTGGCAATAATATCCTATGAGCAGAGAGAGGCTCTGCGGCATCAGCAGCATGACAGAAATTAGTGTGTATTTCACATCACTGTTGGAGACAGGAAATCATTCATAAATGTGTGAAAGCTCGGACAGTGCAGAGACAACAACAATAGTCTTTTGCTACACAAATTCTCATTGTGATGATAAAATCTGTCACAATTAAAGACTGTGAGTTATATGTTGAGACCTGATTTTTGCCTGACCTAAACATTGAGCAAAAATGGCATATCTCAATTATTTTTAGCAGAAGAACATAAAAAACATAATTCTAATACTTGCTCTTTAGACAGCAGTAAGTAGATGGCCAGGAGGTTTTTAAATACAGTATATACTCGAGTATAAGCCAACCGAGTATAAGCCGGCCCCTAATTTCCACAGAAAAACTGGGAAACGATTGAATCGCGTATAATCCGAGGGCTGTAGTATACAGACAGCATCCCTCGTTGTAGTATACAGGCCAGGCCCCATGAGATACAGGCCTGCCCCCAGTAGTATACAGCCTGCCCCCCATGTAGTATACAGCTGCCCTAATGTAGTATAACAGCCTGTCCATGTCGTATACAGTCTGCCCAACATGTAGTATACACCCGCCACCATGTAGTATACAGCCTGTCCCGAGGTTAGTATACCACCCTGGTCACATGTAGTTTACAGCCTGCACTCATGTAGTATAAAGTCTGCCCCCATGTAGTATAAAGGACTGCCCCCATGTAGTATACAGCCTGTCCTGAGATAGTATACAGTCTGCCCCCCATTAGTATACGCCGCCCCCATGTAGTATACAGCTGCCCCAATGTAGTATACATCCTGTCCTCAGGTAGTAGTATACAGCCTGCCCCCATTGTAGAAATACAGACGGCCCCAGTCGAATACGACTGCCCCCATGTAGTTACAAGCCTGCCCCCATGTAGAATCAGCCTGCCCCCATGTAGTAACGCCCTGCCCCCATGTAGAATACAGCCTGCCCCCAGTCTATACGTGCTGCCCCCATGTAGAATACAGCCTGCCATGTGTAGACGTACAGCCTGTCCACGTTAGTATACAGCCGCCCCCATGGAGAAACAGCCCTTCCCCATGTACTATACAGTCTGCCCCATGTAGAATACAGCCTGCTCCCATGTAGTATACAGCCTGCCCTCATGTAGTATTACAGCCTGCCCCAATGTAGGTATAAAGCCTTGTCCCGATAGTAACACCCATGTCACCAGTAGTATACAGCTGCCCGCATGTGAGATACAGTATGCCCCATGTAGATCAGCCTGCCCCCATTGTAGATACAGCCTGTCCTGTGTAGTATACATCGCCCCATGTAGTATACAGCTGACCCAATGTAGTAGACAGCCTGCCCCCATGAAAGTATAAATCTGTCCTCATGTAGTATAAAGCCTGCCCCACGTAGAATACAGCCTGCCCACCATGTAGTATACAGCTGCCCCCAGTATGAATACAGCCTGCCGTCAGTAGTATTACAGCCTGCCCCCATGTAGAATACACTGCCCCGGTACTATACAAGTTGCCCCCAGGTAAGAAGAATACAGCCTGCCCCTGTGTAAGCGTACAGCCTTCCCCGTTTCGGTACAGCCTGCCCCCATGTAGATACAGGCCTGCCCCATGTACTACAGTCTGCCCCCATGAGAATACAGCCTGCCCCAGTAGTATACCAGCCCTGCCTCATGTTAGATACAGCCTTTGCCCATGTCGTAACATCCTGTCTCATGTTAGTATACAGCTTGCCCCCAGTAGAATACAGCCTGCCCCCAGTAGTATCCAGCCTGCCCCCAATGTTAGAATACAGCCTCCCCCATGTAATATACAGTCTGCCCCCATGTAGCATACAGCATGCCCCGGTAGCATACAGCCTTGTCCCCGTTCAGAATACAGCCTGGCCCGTTGTAGCATAACAG
Organism: Engystomops pustulosus; assembly: GCA_019512145.1. Classification (NCBI taxonomy): domain Eukaryota; kingdom Metazoa; phylum Chordata; class Amphibia; order Anura; family Leptodactylidae; genus Engystomops; species Engystomops pustulosus. The sequence continues at coordinate 62,397,342 of CM033647.1, forward strand.
ATTAAAAAAATAACTATACCACCCTCCGGGTCCCCGATGTTCGTTGCGGCTCCCGTTCCCATCACGGTCCCGGCAGCTTCTTCACTCTCTGTTCTTCTATCTTCTCTAGGCCGGCAGAGTCGCACGCGGCGTCACACCCATGTGAGGCGACGCGTCGTGCGATGACGTCATCGAGTGATGTGGACCGCCGGCAGATCGATGACACGACTCTGCAGGCTAGAGAGAATAGAAGACAGAAGAGGAGCCGCGACAGGGATCGGGAGCCGCGGGAGCCGCGGTGGGGAACATAGGAGGACACTGGGGGGTGAGTATTAAGTTTTTTGTGTTATCACTGACTCGTTTGTATAAGCCAAGGTGAGGTTTTTTCAGCCTACCATTCACTAGAGAGCAGCAGTGAAATCACTGAGAAATACAGGCCTATTAATTCACTAGAGAGCAGCAGTGGACATCACTGAGAATACAGTCTATCATTCATAGCGATAAGCAGTGACATCATGAGAATACAGACTATTCCATTCACTGGAGAGCAGCTAGCCAGCGCCCATCACTGAGAATACAGCCTATCATCACTAGAGAGCAGAAGCAGCGAAATCATGAGAAATACAGCCATCCATTCACTAGAGAGAAGCAGTGAGTGACCTCAATGAGAATACAGGTCTAGCCATCAATAGAGAGCAGCAGTGACATCACTGAGAATACAGTCTATCCAAACTAAGAGCAGCAGTGACCATACTGAGAATACAGTTATCCATCACTAGAGAGCAGCAGTGAATCACTGAGAATACAGCCTTATTATCATTCATGAGGAGCAAGCAGTGCCATCACGTGAATACGCCTGTCCATTACTAGAGAGCAGCAGTGACATCACTGAGAATACAGTCTATCCATCACTGAGAGAAGCAGGACATCACTGAGAATTTACAGTCTATCCATCACTAGAGAGCAGCAGTGACATCACTGAGAATACAGTCATCATCACTAGAGAGCGCAGTGCATCCACTGAGAATACAGTTATCCATCCACTAGAGAGCAGCAGTGACATCACTGCCGTTTTTTTTTGAATACAGCTGTCCTCACTAGAGAGGCAGCAGTGACACCACTGAGAATTACAGCCTATCATCACTGAGAGGCAGCAGTGCAATCACTGTAATACAGCCGTCCATTACTTAGAGAGCAGCAGTGACATCACTGAGAATACAGTCTATCCATTAACTAGAGAGAAGCAGGGACATCACTGAGAATACAGTCTATCATCACTAGAGAGCAGCATGGACTCACTGAGGATACAGCCTGTCCATCACTAGAAAACAGCAGTGAACATCACTGAGAATACAGCCTGTCATAACTAGAACGCAGTGATGGCAAGTACAGAATGTACAGTTGGTTCAATTACTTTTATTTTCATTGTCTTTTTGTTTAGATAGTGTCCTAATGAAGGTTTGTGGATGTGCCAGTTCAGTTGTAAGTTTCATTAAGTGCAGAAAAGTGAATGGATCTGAAAGTAATTAGATCATTTGTATATGAATGCACTTAATTACAGATAAACCTTGATTGGCGCTTTGTGGATCTTGTTTCAACAATCAGTGACTTATCTAGGAAACTGAGCAAACCTAAAACCTTTCAAGAGGTGGAGGATCGCCCATTACATAAGAATAAAAACAAAACAAAACCCAAAATGATGCCTTATTATTTACCTTGGGGAACGGAGAGCCCTCCTACTTTGGGGACTATAAATCTATATTACCCCTCTTTAAATATACTATCTTATATACGTAACGCCTACACAAAATTAATAGGTAAAATGTAAACTCTTGTAAACATTTTCTTACCCACCAAATCTCGCTGTTGTAATATTACACTACTTTATTGCAAATCTTTACTAGCCAACCACAAAAGGCAGATTTAAATTTATGCAAAAAACTGTCGGATGATTAGATTAGATCTCCGCATAATTAGATAATGCTAATTAGTATTGCATAAAATCAACCACAATGAGCATACTATCACATATCCTACAAACAATTACCTTTACGTTATTGTTGTGTTTATAGTTTTTATTTAATGTAACAACCTGTTTTTGTATATGTATGAAGAATCATAAATATTGTAACCAACAGGAAACACACACTGTATACATCTACGAAATTACATGTATATCTTCTAGATGCTTTGTAGTGTACATTGGATAAAAAGCATGAATATAAAGTTACAGAATATGGCAGAAATAAAAGGTGATGAATGTCTCCACAAGAAAGACTGGACCATGTGTTGTCGAGAGTAACAGGTATGAAGGAATGTTAATGTTATGGTCTTATAAAGATGTGGTGAATATTTTGTGTTTCATGAGGTCGATTATATTACTATTTTATAATGTTATGATGTAGTAGCAAGGATATAATGTGACAGAATTATGTAGCAACAGGCCCCGATTAATGTTGGTGGTTTGCAAAATCTGGGGGGGCCCCCATTGTATGTAGTCCAGACAGGGAATAGCAATATTATTATACTGCCCATCAGTAATAATATTTACACCCAGTATTCACTCTAAACAGCCCCAAGTAATACTGAACACAGCCTCCCAGCATCACTATATACGCCCCCAGCAATCACTATATACATCCCACTAGCAATCAAATACACAGTCCCCCAGGAACCACTATATAAAGCTTACACTAGCAATAACTATTTACAGCCCCCGCGGCAATCACTATATACAGTCCCCAGCATAACTATATGCAGTCCCCCTATAGCAACTTTATGGGCAAGGGGTGGGGGCCCTGGGGCACGCACCCCGGGCATCCCCATATAATCCGACCCGGATGTAGCATGAATGAAAACAGACAGAAAAGAAAAATGTTACTTCTTTTAAGAGATATCAGTATCATGTTCTATCACCATGCATATTATAGGGGGCTGGGCTTTGTGACAACCTGTCATAATGAAGGAATAGTAGTGACTTAGTGCGTGGAGGTCACCATATACTGGACTGCAGAGAAGTAGGGTATTATGTATAGTGGGTGATTTACCTGGTAATATTCTGTACATTTTGTGCAGAAATGTGGATAACAGTTTAAATAAATAGGAGGTTGTGTAAAGCAAAAGAGAGAACAGAATATCGATGTTATTGCTGGTGGGTTCGCAATCTCAAAGGTAGTAGAAGAAGAAGAAGCAGCGGGCGTTGAATTCTAAGCATGCAGGGTTTGCTCTGTTATTTCTCAGAAGTTAAGGTTTCAGAAAATCGGGCTAAGTGCTGAGTGCAGCCGGATCCCTGGGGAACGCTAAACTTAGCCGAGGCCCTTTTGAGAGGCGCACATTTAAAGGCAATTCATGAGCTTAATTAGAACATCACGCGGTAAATGGGGTTCTGAGCTCACTTCATGGCGCGCACTATCAAACTGATCTCGCATATGGGGGCATACATTTCATGCTGAAGCTTTCACAGTAAAGGAAGATGATTTTACAGAAAATGACGTTCCTCACGTGCAGCTCGTTGGGGTTTTGGGGTTTTAGGGGGAGGGATGGAAAAAAATGGTCTCGGCCAGGATTACTCTTAGATAAGATACATTTAACGAGCAGAATTGGAAACTCTGCTTAATTGCCATCATACGCTAAACTTCATTCCTCCATGGAGGCTTGTGAGGAGTGAATCATTCTGCTTCAATGTGTCGCCGTGACCTTGATCATTCCCAGTGAATAATGGGGGAAAACACAAAACATTACATTAAAGGAACTAGACACCTTAATAAAAGATGAATGTAGTACAGAGTGTCCTATATTCCCAGTGCCTGCAACAAGGCAGCTCTGATGTGCAGAGAACATTAGTAGTAGAGACGGTGTGTAACAGGTCTGTGAATCTGAGAGGGACAAGCCCAGATGTATTATTAAGGGATCCATGGAGAAGAGACCTCCACTATTGTAGTAGGAAAGGAGTCCTGGTATAGATGAAGTGGCTGTGTGGGATTAGGTTGATTTTTTTCTGTATTTGCTGGTGCTGCGTGGTCTTTCAAAGGAATACATCATCAAAAAAGGATAGTATTATATGTTTTTTGTGTATATTTATATAGTATTATGTTATACTCGGTCCAAGAATATGCGTAGAATGATCCAGAGAGTAAGGGAGTCACCTTTAAGGTTCTGAGGTTCCTCGGTTAGTGACCATGAAATTTGGGTGTTCATCTTCTCTTTAGAGACTTCAGCACATGTGGCTGCCACCCAAAACATAAGTGTTTTAATCAGCTAATTGAAGAAATTTCTATAAGGGACTTTGGAATTTTTCTTCAGACTCAAAGCATATTGATGACTTAACGCAGGGGGGGCGTTGCTAGGATGCAAAAGATCTGGGACACGGGTCCAATGCATTTGTATTAAAATTGACATTAGGACCATTTTTATAAATGACCCCCTCAAAGAATGAGTCCCGCCAAAACCAATCATCCAGGCCTGCAGGGACTGTGGTTGTCTCTATTTCTCCCTAAAACAGCCCCAGAATCACCAAGTTCCTTCCCTGTAAAGTTTACACACCGGCCATCTTATGGTCTTCATTTGTTCCTATATCTTGGTCCCCTAACACAGTATCCTTCTGCTACCCTAAAAAAAAAACATTTTTTTTGATCCCCATTGTGGCCCCCCAACAATAAAAGACACCAAATACATTGGCCCCCAACTTTACATGACACCCTAATTGTGCCACCCACTGAAATGTCCTAAAACATGGCCTAACATGTAATAATGGCACTAATATCTATCAACCTGTGATATATTGCCCCTGACAAAGTGACCCTTTCTAATATCTAATTAGGATTTGCCAAAAAATCCCCACATAAATAATGCCCCACCACTGAATAAGTCTCCCACATGAAATAAGTCTCACCAATAAGGGGATGTCACCACAAATGATCCTCCAGTATATAATGTTATATATAGAATGGGCCATTAACAATCCCCAAGCAATCTGTTCTTCAGCCCCCACAACAATGGATTTGCCCTCCTCCCCTCCACACTTATTGATGCCATCCCATCACATCCCAGTAATTGTGTCCCCACAAAGAAACCCCACGCAATTGATGTACCCCTCAAAAAGGGATATCCCCCAAAAACCCCAAAATGAAATACCCCCCAGCCCCTCAGAAATGGTTGTCCCCACCCCAGCAATGCATGTGCCCCATAGGACATCCCAAAAATGGCAGATATGGGCGATTTGCATACCATCTATTACAATGTGCAATCGCACATTGTAATAGATAGCCTAGATCGTGATGGCGAACCTTTAGAGACCGATGCCACAAACTACAACCAAAATCCACTATTACCCTGATGGTGCAATGTGCATTTAAGCGTTACTATGTTACCTGTCTTCCACTTATTTAATTGTATCGGCCACCAGAGGATACCAATACAGTGAAAGAAGGAGGGCCCCCCCCAAAATCAGACCTCATTGTAGTTCTTCTCCAGGCGTCTCTGCTTAGGAAGAATGGTGGGGGTCCAGAATGAGGACCTTCACAAGATAAGCCTTCGGTCAAACACCTCTAACTTTTCAAGCAGTTCCAAACAGTCCAATAAAGTGTTCGCTGTAAAATGTGCTGAGAGCAAACATTTCATAAGTTGCCTGTACCTGTGGGAAGGAAAATGGTTAATGGATTTGGTCCTGTTTTGTTGTGAAACTCTGTCCCTTTGCTGATGGCCTGAGTGCCCACAGAAAGGGCTCTGAGTGCCACCTATGGGCACAGTGCCATAGGTCGCCACACGGGCCGAGATCCCATGATAGCCTGGGATCTTTATGGATCCGAGGCGGTCATTGACAACAGATACGCGCTCCCTGGTGAGGCACGGGAAAGTAGTGACGATCGGAGCCAAGACCCACGCGCCGCCGGACTCTCTTTAAATTTGCCGACGGCAGGCTTTGCAGCGGCAATAAAAGGTTTAACATCCGTGATCGATGCAAGGCACCGATCGCGGGTGTTAGCGACGGGTGTTTGCTGAAGTATGAAGCATTGCCGCGTTGAGTAGAAGAGGGATCAGCCCGTGAGCCCTCTTCATACTCCCCCATGCGCAGCCAAGACGTAAGGGTACGGCTTATTGCGCTATGGGGTTAATATCCCCCCCCCCCCTTGAGAAATGTCCATCACCAACATAAATTAAATTAATGTCTCTGCTTTCTAGAAATGATGACCACGGTCATTTAGTCCCCAGCCACTGCCCCCCGAGCAAAATAGGGCACCCCCCTAGAAATTCCTTACACTGTGAATTTAAAAAAAAAACAACTTAAATTGCTCACCTGTCTTTCTTGCCTTTCTCCTCTTCACGCTGTTGAGGGAATGAGTCACCGGGGACGTCATCACACGCGTCTCCGGCCCCAGGCCTTTAGTCAGATGGTAGCAAGCAGAGATAGCGTTTTTAATGATGCGTCACCGTTGTCTCTGCTATGGTAGTGAAGGACGGAGCTATAGCTCCATTCTTCCACTGCAGCGCTCGCCTCTATCTGAGTGTCCGGAAGGGAGGATTGCAGATAGAAGTGAGAGAGGGGTGGGGACCGGACAGTGGGTACAAGAGTGCCGCATGATCCGGGCGCACAGGTCCTAGCGACGCCCCTGACTTAAGCAATTGTGCCATCTCTTGACAAGGTGCGACTCTCCTTCAGATCAGCTGAACTTGCCTAGTGGGGCCCTCAATCTTGGGTCAATTATGGGAACTGGCATAAGGACCATGCTAATAAGTCAGAAGTGGAAGGGTTTCAGACACCAATGGAATTGACTATTTTGGAGTTATGGGAGATGGGTCTTGCCAGAATAAATACACCATGCTCGTATTAACACATCTAATAAAATTTAGAAACCCTTTCAATATAACTGAGCTCAATAATTTTGTTAGGAGTATTAGGGGAGGGGTAGCATTCAGATGGGTTTGTAGTACTGACTACAACTGAATCAATGCTTATTACACTACTTTGCTGAAAACACCCTTACTGCCCCCTCACATGTAATTTTGTGGGAGGCACATAAGGCTGTGATTCGCTGCGATTGCATCTCAGTGGCATCTCGGAAAAGCGGCAAATTCACGCAGTTCGGATGCAGTGTGAGAAGGAAATTTGCTCCCTGGAATCCCACCTCACGGCCAACCCGTCCCTTAGACTGTTGAGACAGGTAGTTGACACCTGGACTAAACTGCGTCAGCTTCTACTTATAAGTAGCGAGAAGCTCCTTCGTTATTCTTGCAGACGTTTTTATGAATATGGAACAAAGCACACGCCCTACTGGCCAACCAACTACAAACCCAGACAGGTAACCCTTATGGCATTAAGGACTCCTCTGGGGTAATACAGTATGACCCAACTAAAGTAGCCCAAATCTTTGAGGACTTCTACAGCAGTCTATATACGCTCCCCCCTAGGGCTCCCACAGACGACCCAGAACGTACAGATCGACTCCGTGAGTATTTAGTAAACTGTAATTTCCCATCCCTTCCCTCAGAGGCATTGAGCGACCTGAACCAAGACATAACTATAGAAGAACTATCAGAGGTAGTGAAAGGCCTGCCCAATGGCAAATCTCCTGGGCCGGATGGTTTCACTTACCGTATATACTCGAGTATAAGCCGACCCGAGTATAAGTTTAGGCCCCTAATTTTACCACAAAATACTGGGAAAACCTATTGACTCGAGTATAAGCCGAGGGTGGGAAATGCGCACAGGAAGCTTGGCCAAACACCTGGGAACCTCGACAGAAAGGATGGAAACAACCGGAAATGACAGGAACACAGGGGCAGCAGACTGGATGCCTTGAGGCTGCATAATCGACACCATTATGCCAAAATTATGGGCAACAGCATGCCATGACAGTAGTGACAGAATGAAGCTCAGATAAACATCTAAAAATTGCAATAATTGACCTGACACTAGTGGGGACTAGGAAGCGACAGGGATACGCCGGGGGTAACGAGGGGGTCGGGGGGATGGGGGGGAGGCAGCGGCAGCAGGCGTAGAGAGTGTCATGGCGCATACCCTAAATGGACTCAGGCTTCAAACCATGGTTGCGAGAGTAGACCAAAGGAGGTGAGCGGCAACGAAGCGCTCAAATAATACGGTTACAGATAGAAGTTTGCCATTATATGTTGTGGATTACCGCAGCAGGGTGTGCGACCAAGTTAACATGGAAGCCAGAAACAACCCATAAATTCTGCATGACACAGTCGTTGATAAGGGGACCATGTATGGAGGACAGTGAAACTAGTATAGATAACCCCTTAACGCTCTGCGCCGAGCTCTACGGCGCAGAGGTATAAGGGATGTATGAGAGGGCTCACGGTCCTGGTCCCTCTTCCATACAGAGGTGGGGGTTTCGCTTCCTGCACAAAAACCCCCACACGCGATAAACCGCGGTGTTGACTTGCACCGATCGCGGCTTGATTAACACCTTCTTTGCCGTCCGTCAAAGTCGACGGCGGCGTTTAAAAACGCGGCGCGATGCACCTGCTCTGGCCCTGCCTCTCTCGCTCTGGCCCCACCACTGCCTCTTCCACACCTGTTATGCTATAGGACTCTCCTCCGTCCAAAGCACTGGTGTCACCCCAGCCCTCAAACAGCGTTGGGCTGTCACTCATCATCCTCCGATCCCTCAGTCTGCTCACCCCGCGGACTCCTGCCTCAAACACAACTTCACCACTGTCTGACAACCGTGTCTCCGCATATCGGCGACACCTCTTATACACCACTTCTTCCACTACGTGAAGAAGGTCATCATCACCCACAGAACTGCGACTGTGGTGTAAACTGGGCATCGGAAAAATTGCCGCAGCATAACGGAACAAGTGGTTTGTGACTGTGGGAAGGTCCAGAAACAGTTCCTACAGAGTATGCCGGTTTCAAATGCCAAATTTTTCCGGGAGGGGGCAGACGCCGCATGGGGGGGAGGAGGCTAAGGGCAGTGATCTGGAGGGTGACCGATTTCGGTGACATGGGGTGGACTGCGTGGAAGGAGCTGACTGGTGGACAATGCTCAAGCATTGTCGCAATCCACACATCAACCGTGTTCGCCTGTTCTGGCCTCAACAGTTGCTCTACCACGAGTCCCAGTAACTTGAGCAGATGAACCTAGGGAGTGCGCTCTGCGCGTTCCCCTGCTCCCTCATCGCCAGCAGGTGGTGTCTCACCCACACCGGACAACGCCGCTGACCCACTTGCATAGATGGACGCCCACGTCCCCTCCCTCGTCCTCCCTCCTCCCCTATCACTCGGTTAACATTTTGAAAATGAAAAAAGTTAATAAATCTTACTTTTTTTTTTAACTTTTTTTTTGTGTTTTTTTGTTTTTTTAGATTTTTGTGTGTTTTTTAGTTTTAAAACCAACCAATGCCTATCCTATTGGGCTGATTTGGCTATTTGCTAGCCAAGTAATGAAAGCACGCTGCTATGCCAGCATGGATGACGCTGAGTTATGAAAAAAATAAACAGTAAAATAAAAGGAAATGGCAGACTGCCTATTGAAATCCAACCCCTAATTAAAATTATCCCACTTCGGTCTTTTGCGATGGATTGTGCGTCACTAAGCGCTAAACACAGCGGTCGAAGTCGTCACCAAATTCCTCACATTGGACTAGTATAGCCACTGCGCACAGGACACCACCAGCAGCTCAACCAGAAATAAAATATATATAACGCTGTTGTAGGGCTGAAGTTAAGCCTTTTGGATCTGCATTTGGCTATTCTAACCAATTATGAAGCCACACTGATGGATGACGCTGAGTTATGAAAAAAAAACGTCAAATTAAAAAGGAAATGGCAGACTATGCCTAATTGGAATCCAAACCCCTAATAAATTTATCCCACTTCGTCATTTGCGATGGATGGATTTTGCGTTCACCTAAGCGTCTAAACACAGCGGTCGCAAGTCTCACTCCAATTCCTCACAATGCTAGTATACTGCACTGCAGCAAGGACAGCCACCAGCAGATCAACCAGAATAAAAATCATATTACGCCTATTGTAAGGCGTAGTAAGCACGTTGGAATTCTCCTTTGGCTATTTTCTAACCAATATTGAAGCACATGTGAGATGACGCTGAGTTATGAAAAAATAAACCGTAAAATAAAAAAGGACAGGGCAGACTGTGCCTAATTGAAATCCCAACCCCTAATACATTATCCCACTTCGGTCTGTTGCCGATGAGATTTGGGCGCAATAGCGCTAAACCACAGCGGTCGCACAGTCACACTCAAATTCCTCACACTTGGCTAGTATATCCACTGCAGCAAGGGACAGCCACCAGCAGATCAACCAGAAAATAAATATATATTATAACGCTATTTGGTAGGGGCGTAAGAAGCCGTTTGGATTCTCCTTTGGCTATTTTCTAGCAAGTATGAAAGCACACTGATGAGATGACGCTGAGTTAAAAAATAAACGTTAAAAAAAAAAACTGGCAGTCTGTTGCCTAATGGGAAATCAAACCCCTAATAAATTTTCCCACATTGGTTGTTGAGGTGGATATGTTGTGTCATAAGAGCTAAAACACAACGTTAGGCAAGTCCCTGCAAATTACTCACAATTATGGCTACTAGCTGGCACTACTATGCCAGCAAGCCCAGCCATCAAGCAAACAAAAAAAAAAAGTGTATACGTATTGTAGATCCCTAAGAAGGCTGTTTGGTTCGCTTGTTGAATCACTCCTGCCTAACCCTATTCTAATAGAGTCACCTAACGCTTTTCCCGACCACCAGCAGCTCTCTCCCTAGCGGATCCAGCCACAGAATGAATCGAGCAGGCGCGGGGCAGCGGCTAGTCTATCCAGGGTCACCTGTCTGGCCAGCCAACCAACGCTATCGACGTGTACAGGGTACCACTGCAGCTGGGGTGAGTGACAGAGTCTCCTGGCTGTGATGGCTGCTGTTTTGGCCGCCAAACAAGCAAAACGGCGGGAGCTGCCATTTCCTCGAGCCGAAGTATTATTAGTCGAGCAAACAGCAGGGTTTGCGAGTACATAATGCGTCGACCGAGCAACAAGCTACGGACTAGTATGTTCGATCATCTCTAATAAGCACCCCTTTAGAAATCTTCTGATATGGTGGATCTGATGTCATGAATGTTAGGCCTGAACTCAATATTGTAGCGCCATATGTTGCTTCAGGAGCTGAAAAGGTTATCCCATATATCGCATTCCTGCAGGAGACTCACTTTGCGGATCAAGCTCATGCTGATTTGCGAGACATCAATACCCGCAAGCATTTTGCATGCTTCCAATCCAAAAGGCAGGGGTGGCAATCTTGGTCTCTCGTACATGCCCATTCACAGTCTCTAACACCATGACAGACCCAATGCAGTTCCATTATCTTGCAATGTCGCTAGCGCCTTCCCATAGTACTTTGTAATATCTACGCACCAAACTCAGGACAGCTCTCATTTATTTCCCAATCCTAACACGGTTTAGCGCAATTCAGAGGACCCCCATCTTAGGTGGTGTATTTCAATGCCCCCTTTTCAGAGTGTATAGACAGACTCTCTATCCCAGGTCATCCCCCATCAGCGACAGACCCAGCGTTTAGCTAACGGTTTCTGGAATCTGATCCGCCAATATGACTGTATTACCTCTGGAGAGTGGAGAACCCGACAGCCAGGACGTATACTTTTATTCTACAAACCGTATACACGCATGAGACTACTTCTAGGGGACATCTCCACTTAGGACTTTAAATACATCTTCTATTGCACCAATTACCTGGTTGGACCATTCCCCTATATTACTTGACCTTAACTTCGCCTCCCCCCCGCACACCGCTACACTGGAGGACTTAACGAAACTTTGCTATCCGATCCTGCACTGCGAGCGAAACTGAATCAATGCTTATCCTACTTTGCTGAAACACCTTACTGCCCCCTCACAGTAATTTTGTGGGAGGCACATAAGGCTGTGATTCGCTGCGATTGCATCTCAGTGGCATCTCGTAAAAGCGGCAAAAATTCCCGCAGTTCGGATGCAGTGTGAGAAGGAACTTGCTCCCTGGAATCCCCCTCACGCCAACCCGTCCCTTAGACTGTTGAGACAGGTAGTTGACACCTGGCTAAACTGCTCACTTCTACTTATAAGTAGCGAGAAGCTCCTTCGTAATTCTTGCAGACTTTTATGAATATGGAACAAAGCACACCCATATGGCCAACCAACTACAAACCCAGACAGATACCCTTATGTGCATTAAGGACTCCTCTGGGGTATTACAGTATGACCCAACTAAAGTAGCCAAATCTTTGAGGACTTCACAGCATCTATATACGCTCCCCCCTATGCTCCCACAGACGACCCAGAACGTAACATATCGCCTCCGTGAGTATTTAGTACTGTAATTTTCCCATTCCCTTCCTCAGAGGCATTGAGCGACCTGAACCCAAGACATAACTTAGAAGACTATCAGAGGTAGTGAAAGGCCTGCCCGGCAAATCTCCTGGGCCGGATGGTTTCACTTACCGTATATACTCGAGTATAAGCCCGACCCGAGTATAATTAGGCCCCTATTTTTACCACAAATAACTGGGAAAACCTATTGACTCGAGTATAAGCCGAGGTGTGAAATGCATTGGTCCAGCCTCCCCAGTATATAGCCCCAGCCCCTGCCCCAGTTTTATATAGCCAGCCAGCCCCTGCCCCAGTGTATATAGCCTGCCAGGAGCCTGCCCCAGTGATATAGCCTGCCAGACCCGCCCACTGTATATAGCCTGCTAGCTCCCGGCCCCAGTGTATTAGCTTGCCAGACCCTTCCCAGTGTAGTATAGGCCTGCAGACCCTCGCCCAGTGTATTAGCCTGTCCCAGGACCCCGCCACAGTGGGATATAGCTGCCAGTGCCAGGTAATGGCGCCGACCTGCCCAGCGTGTATCTCAGCCTGCCAGACCCCTAGTGTAAAACCTCCCATGGATATAGCCTGCCAGACTCTGGTTCCCGAATATTTCCGATTTGCGCCGATTTCCCCTGAATTGCCTCAGGATTTTGGCGCACGCGATCGGATTGTGGCGCATCGGCGCTGGCATGCACGCAACGGATATCGGGGGCCATGGCCGAACGAAAACCCGACGGATTCGGAAAAACCGACGAATTTTTTTTAAAAAAATTGTTGCGGACCTTGCACTTACCTTCACTAGGAATAGGCCGGTGAACTTGAGCGCGTTACGATGCTCTTCAGCACAGCAGTGCCACCTGGTGGACGTCGGAGGAACTGCCTTAATGAATCCCGGCCGGACCCGAATCCATCGCAGAGAACGCGCCGCTGGATCGCGAATGGACCGGGTAAGTAAATCTGCCCCATTGTGTAAGGTGAGGGAAGTAGAATGTCTGGCATGCAGCATTTCCAACCATGCACCATTGAGGGTTGCTATGGACTTTGAGGCTTGAGTCAGAGAGAAACCACTGTGGAGTTATTAGGGGATGTGTTGGAGGCAGACCTACAGAAATTTCTTGACCATAACGAGGACTTGGTCCCTCTTCTCGCCCTCTGGAATGCGATTAAAGGCAAAGCGAGGGGCTTATTGTTTGCTCCTATATCTAGATATAAGTCCAGGGAGCTGTCACTGCAATTAGAAAAGCGAGTAATGGTTACAGAAAGAGAGTTCATAGAGGGGCCGAATGAGAATTCCAGGCGTAGCTGGGAGAAAGCCCAGGCCTTGTATAAAGATCACTTGCTGGAAAAGGCAACCTTTAAAAGGTCCTTCATATCGTAGCCCCTCATATTGTGTCGCTCATATTGTAGCCCCTCATCTCCCCCTCATGTTCTGGCCCCAGAACCCCTTATAGTATGACCTCTCTTGTGCCCCTCATATTATGGCCTCTCATCTCCCGCTCATATTGTGGCCTCCCTCACCTTCCTTCACATTTATGGCTACTCATTTCCCCCTTATTTTGTGCTCCCTCACCTCTTCTCATATTGTAGCCCCTCATATCCTGACCCCTCATCTCTCCATCTTATTGTGGCCTCTCATTTCCCCTTTATCTTGTGGCTTCCATCATCTCCCCCTCATATTGTGGCCGCATCATCTCCCCTTCATATTGTGGCCTCTCCTCTCCCCCTCATCTTGTAGCCCATTATCATCTCCCTCTCATATTGTGGCCTCTCATCCCCCCCCCCCTTATATTTTGCTCCCCTCATCTTGTGGTGCCCATCATCTCCCCCTCATCTTGTGGACCTTGTCATCTCTCTTATATTGTGGCCCCCTCACATTGTGGTACCCCTCATCCTGTGGGCCCCCATCTTCTCTCCCTTATTTTGTAGGCCTCCATCTCCCCTTCATATCGCTTCCACTTATCTCCTCCTCATATTGTTGCTCCTCCCATCTGATCCTGTGGGCCATCCATTAGCTCATCCCCAAGCTCAATGTGCCATTCTATACCCCCCTCATATTGCAGCCTCCTCATATGTGGACACCCTCTAACCCCTACCCCCCATATTGTGGCATCTCATCTCCCACTCACCTTCTGGCTCCTTATGTTTCCCCCATATTATGCTACCCTCACCCTCCCCCACCACCATATTGTGGCCCCTCATTCAGTGGGCCCTTATCTTGGGGACCCCCTCTTTTCCTTGTCTGCTTGTTTCAACTGTAAAAGAACAACAACACATACTCACCTTTTACGTTCCCTGGCAGCTCTCATCATCCTTCTGTCCGCGTGCAGTGAAGCTGGCAGATGTGATGGCATTGCGCCTTCCGGCCTCACCACACAGATGAAACAGGTGAACAGTAAGGATGCAGAGAGCTCTCTGCACCATCAACGGCACGGCAGCGGGGTGGAGTCAGTGGCAGTCCCCCCTTGGTATTCCATTTAGGCAGGGCCCCCTCCATAGTAATTCATTTAGGCAGTGCCCCCTTTTAATAATCCATTAAGGCAGGGTCCACTTTAATAATCCATTTAGGCAGCATGCCAATATAGCAATTCATTCAGGCATTATCCCCCTTAAAATCCATTTAGCCAGGCCCCCCTTAATAATTCACAAGGCAATCCATTAGCAATTCATTATGCAGAGTCCCCCCTTAATAATGTATTAGGTAGACCCCTTTAGTAATTTATTAGGCAGACCCCTCCCATTTTGTGATCCATTTAGGCAAGGTCCCGCCTTAGTAATTCTCTTAAGCAGGGTCCCCTCTTAGTAATTCATTTAGGTAGGGTTCTTTCTTAGTAATACATATACACAGATATCCCCCTTCATAATCCTTTCAGGCAGGATCCCCCCTTTGTAATCCATTTGGGCAGGCTCCCAACATAGTAATCCATGGTGATGCAAGACCTTTTTTAATCAATTCATGGATTTAGAATTTTTATAAAGATATTGGAACATAATTTAACTAAATAAATTTGGTGTCACTATGATCATACTGATCCAAAGAATAACAAAGAGGTGTCATCTTAATCTTTGAAAGACATGCAAATAAATATGGTGCAACAGTTGTTTTTGCTAATTCTACATCTCAGTGAATGGCACAGAAGGTTAAATGGTACCACAAGAAAATAACATTTGTCTCTCATATAACATGCCAAAAATAGCTTTATAAACAAAAAAAAAAAATTGAAAAAGTTATTGCTTGTAGGAAAATGGTAATACAAGGTCTTGAAGGGGTTAATAATTCATCAGGCGGCCCCTGCTTAGTATTTCATTAGGCAGCCCCCATAGTAATTCTTTAGGTAGGGCCCCTCTTAGTGAGTTCCTCCCTCAACCCCTTCCTAATTAATTTGCAGCCCCAGGCAGCCACAAAAAAGAAAATCAGTACTCAGTGATATGGCCCCTTGAAACGACCCAGATTGCAGGGCCTGGTGCTGATGCTACAATAAGGCCAATGGTAATCTGGGCCTGCCTGCACATATAATTCCCCCCTTTATTTTACTGCCCATTCTAATGCCTCAATTTCTCGACTAATTATTCCCTTTCATTTGTTGGCCCCTCAAAGATCATACCCCCATTTATTTATCCCTCCCCACTGCTTAAATTACCTGTGCCTTATAGTGCACTCATCCTTCCCTCATACAGTGCCCCCTCATCTCATGTCTAGGGCATGTAGTTGTGGAGATGACATCCTCAAACATAGAAAATATTGGAAAATAATTTTTATCTGACCACTAGAAGATAAACATGTACCTTTGTTTTGGTTTGGCTCTTTTTTGCCTCTTTATGTGGCACACGTGCACTTTTGCAAATATTTTTGTGCCTAATACAACCTCCCTAGCATTGTATTAGGTTAGCATTAAACGCAGTGCTAGCGGTACGAGTGACCGCACCCTCAAAGTTTTCCATTGTCTACTTTTCTGCAGTGTTCCCTGAGTGTTCCCTGAGTGTTACCTGTTTTAAAGTTGCAACATTTTACAAAAAGTCGCAAGTATTCTCTCTTGTTAGGTGTTGGAGAGCTGTTTGCAGTTTTGGGTGGGCTTTTCGCTACTTTTGTTCAAAAAGTCATAAAATCACTAAAGATCTTAACTCAGATGTATTAAAAAGGCAAAACTCCCAAGACTCATCTGACCTGCAAAAAAGCACAAAAAATAAAAAAAAAACAATAAGAGCACAAAGCCTAAACAAAGGTACAGGCAGTCCCTGGGTTTTGTACAAGATAGGTTCTTTAGGATTGTTCTTAAGTTGAATTTGTATGTAAGTCAGGACTGTATATTGTATACTTTAGTGAAGTATCCAGAGAGCTTCACCAGAGGTCACAGTGGCCAGAGAGGTCTGTCTGTAGGGTGTCCTGAAGTAGGGGACCGCCTGTACATGTGCCCCCATGAGTGATAAAATATGTAGACAGTTTACATTTCCTGTTTCCTAATGATCTGTTACAGGAAATTACGAATTGCTGATGTCCCTTTATTCTACATTTTACCATCCCCAGCACCAAACACCCACAGTTTATACAATGATTGATCCCTTGTAAAAATAAGGTGTAAAACCTGCATAAATAAAAACTGAAATTTCTGTAAAATGAAAGATCACTGGGAAACATCTGGTAAAGTGCTGTACACAACTCCTGTGGATTTGGGAGGTGGCAAAGTCCATTAACCTCTTAGGGCATGTCCTGCAAAAAAAACATCAACCAGCTCTGTAGCCAAAAAAGTAAAAATGTTATGTCGCTTGGAAGACGACGATGCAAAAATTATAGAATTTTCCCCACATTAGGGTTTTATTTGGCAAATTTAGTAAAACGTAAGAAAAAATATTCATGTATGGTATCCCCGTAATCATATCGACCCATAGAATAAAGATAACATGATTATTAGGCTATACAGTGAACACCCCAAAAAAAAAGTTAAAAATCCAGTACAGAATTGATGCTTTTCTACTCCTGCCCCCCCCCAAAAAAAAATCCTACATTTTCAAAGCATACTCATCCGCATAAAAAATGCCAGATCACATGACAAATGTCACAATAACGAAAATGCTAAAATTTTATAGCTACAAAAGAGGCCGATGAGGAAAAATCCGCGGCCCAACTGCAGAGCTCCCACGTCTTTGTACTTGTGGGCTAAAGTGGCATACAAACTTGTAAGATGGGTTTTTCTCTTTTTCTTTAAATTTTTAGGGTTAGTAGAACGACTGTATAACCGACAAATTGACCATTCTTAAATTTCACCTCCATGTTGATGTAATTACTATGAAGATCTCACGGGTTACCAATATACGTAAAAATCTTTTTCTGACGTTGAAGGGTCACATTTGAAAATGGTGTTGAATAACATGTGAAATGTTACTCAGCAACTTATTTTAAGAATCTATCGCCCGAAAATGCAATTATTTAGAAGCTTTGAAAATCTCCAATTTTTCAATAAAATCAATAATGGTTTGTTTTTTTTATAAAACACAAACTTTCAGCCAACATTTATCACTAAATGAAGTACACATTGAGTGATATACAACAGTCTCAGAATCATTAGTAATACACAGTGTTCAGATGAGTATACTCATATAAAGTGACGCAAGTTCAGTAATCCAAAAAATGGGCTGAAGGCCTTAAGCTACAAAGGCTGCGTCCTTAAGGGTTAAAAAGAGCCTGTCATGCAAATTAACACCACATAATTGTTTCATTAAAACTAGTGATACAACCAGGGGCGCACCCTGCCATGCAGGCAGTTTTAGCATCCTCGCCTTACGGCCGCCTCCTGCCATACGTAGGGGGCGGCACCGTGCTCCCACTCCCCGGCTAGCCGCCATCGAGTTCCTGCCGACCGCTTTGCAAACCGTGTCCCTGACCCCCCTGCTGTCTTCCGCACAGGACCACGTTGCTGCCCTCCGGGACCATCTCCCCTGCTGGCACTGTGCGCCGTGGTTTCCGGCACCAGTGCTTCTCTCAGCAGTCCTGCTCGCGGCCGCTGGCCCCACCTCCTGCGCGCATACCTCTGTCTCCCCATAGCCCCGCTTCCGCCCCCCCACACCCGCTGCACCACCCACTGCTCTCACTCCCACAGCCCTGCTCCCCTGCCCCCCAGCCCCCAAACTCCGTACCCCGTCCGCTCCCGCGGTCCCGGCTGCGTTTCCCCCCAACGAAGCTCCCGGCTCTGACCCCGCGGTCCCCGGCTGCACTCCCCCCCACCCAAGCATCCCTACCCGAGACCCCTCTCCCTCGTCCCATGCTCCACTCCCCCCAGAACTAATCCTCCCGGCTTCTGACCCTTCTCCCGCGTCCCTGACTCTCAAACCCCCCCTTCCCAAACCCTCGCGGCTGGCTGCTGCTCCAACCCCCCCTCCCCTTCGCTTCCCCGCTGTCCCTACTCCCCGCCTTACCTATCCCCTCGTTCGCTCCCTACCCTGCCTGACAAACCCATCCCCGCTGCCCTCAGGACAAGCAGAACTTTACAGACCATAAAAGAAAGGATATGGCATTTTATCTTTTATATATATATATACTATATTATATTATATATTATACCTAGTATGACATTATATCTGTGTGTATAGTATATTTGTTAGTGTATTTGTGAGTGTAGTGAATGTTTTTTATATCATGTTATTCTTTGTGTGGATTGCGTGATGTGTAGTCATATGTACATAGCTGTGTTCCGTCCATCCTTGTATATTGTAGTTTATATCGTATTGGTGTGATATATATTGTGTGATATTGTATGTTGGCAGTTGTGGGTATATTCGTATCGACTGGATATGTGTAGATATGCTCGTATGTATATGCTTGTGTTTGTAATATTTATAGAACTTATTTTTGTACTACATGCAGCCCGTTGTATGGCATTTTATACTACTGACGGTACATGTGCTGTACTTATCTTATCTACATGCCAGCTGTATGCATTTTATTCGACACATGGGTGTACTCTGTATCATTTAATCTACATGCGGGCATGCTGTATCCGCATTTTATACTAGACAATGGCGATCGCGTGTATGCATTTTATACTACATGGTCGGTAGCATTTGCTATCAGGGATAACGCTGGCATTTTATACTACATGGGCGATACGCTGTATGCATTTTATACACATGGCTAGTACGGCTGTATGCATTTTTAACCTACATGTTGTACGCTGTATGCATTTTATATACGGTGTACCTTATTTTTCACTGGCGATACGCTGTATGCATATTATATACTACAATGTGCGATATGCTGTATGCATTTTATATCCCTACATGGTGTACGCTGTAGCATTTTAATTCTACATGGGGTTCGCTGTAGCATTTTATATTAGCGTGGTGGTGCGCTGTACTACTTATTCTACACGTGTGGCACGCTGTATGCATTTTGCATTTCTTTATTTTTACAATCAAACCCATATTGGATCTGGCCTGACACTACTGATATATACATTATGGGGGGGGGTGGGGGCGTCTCTCTATGGCTCGCTCAGGCACAGCAGGCTTGGTCAATCACCTGGATACAATCATTCCTATCCTAACGCTGTGATCACAATGGTGGCGTCCTTGGGTCACCCCCAGTTCTGTGGCATTTTCAACATAACTAAAATGAATGTGCCCGCCCCCATGCGGATATGTTGTGGAATCTGCGGCACAAGAAAAACAAGCACTGCATAATGAGTAAACACTCACCAGAGACTATAAAATGGACCACCACACGTAAAGGTATACACATAACGACACATGCACAAGATTCCAAAACTCTTTATTAAAGTCAATTTTTTTGGTTTTGAATTTGAACCTCCAGCGTAATAGAATGATTTACTACGCGTAACTAGTAAACCACAGAGAAGGTCGAAAATAACCCCCATTCAGGGGGAAAAATTCCTTGCTGACCCCCATGAACTGGCCGATCGCTACTCCCTGGTTCACTGTCAGTGATGCCACCGTATGGGCACTTTCACACTTATATCCTTCTTATATGCTTCTTTATTACCTTATTTATGTTATCATATATTCTTATTCATCTATATGATCCTGAATCCTATCGTACATTTCCTATACTAGATAATTTATCATTTAGTTATACCTATACTTAAACCAGTATTTTATATACTAGTTGGTGCTGGCTTGCACACAACAGAAATCGGGGGGGGGGGGGCTGTCGGACAACCCGACGGATTCGGACAAACCACGGAATTTAAAAAAGGATTTGTTGTCGCAAGAACAGCACTCCAATCACCGTGGACCCTTCTGGCGCGCGCGACACAGAAAGGAACCTTGGATTGGACGCACATTGGTTAGTGAGACCCTTTGTTTGGACGGGTAATAATATGCCCCATTGGTCTGTCTATCAGTCAGCAATACTAAACTATTACTTATTCATTACATGATTCTGATCCTATACTAGATTATCTAACTTACATTTTCTATACAAATATATTATCACTTTAGAGTATACTTAACCAGTTATTAATTATAATCTAACTTATATGGGGGATATTTAATCATACGCTGGCGCTCGTGCGCCAGCGTATGATCGCCCCCGCTGCAATTCGCAGCCCGATACATGAAGAAGGGCTTCTGCCTCTTCATGTATCGGGCCTGCCGCCGCGAGCGTTTTTCCTACGCCAGCAGTGCTGGCGTAGAAAAAAACGCACACCTGCGACTTTTCACGAATGAAAAGTCGCCGTGCAGCAGCGAGTGCGCAGGCGCTGGGGACTAACGCCCCGCGCCGGCCCACCCCGTCCGGCCGCGCCCCCGCCCCTCGGCCGGCCGCGCCCCCCTTCACCGCCCCTTCTCACCGCCCCCACTGGCGTGAAGGTGACCGATTGGGGAAATATCGCAAGCGCAATAAGCTAGCATTTGCGATTATTTCAGGTCTTCTCTGCGCCACTGGCGGGTGCGCCGAGTGCCTCGAAATATCCCCTTGTCTTCTATCAGTCAGAAATACACTATTACCTTATTTTTGTTTTCTTCATATTTATATCTTATTCTCTTTTCTATATGTACCATATTTCTCTACTTTCTTACTTCTATATTTTATTACATACTATCATATTTTATACCTATTTTTCTAAACTAAATTGTATACTAAGTTTATATAAATCAATGTTCTATCATGTATACTAATAATTTTCGACTAACTTTTGTTTAAACCTTTTAGTAGCTTTTAGATTCTTTAACACTATTTTACTATTATATATTATAATAATATATATATATACAATGTCATTTCCCATCTTACTGTTATCATCACAATATTAACTATCAATGTATTTTCCTATTAGTAAAAAGGTTTTCCCGGACAATTTACATATAAAGAACATAAACCTTAATATAAACACTGATGCTAAGGCTGCGTTCATATCTAGTTATTCCCAGTCCCCGTTGTAAGGATATGTTAGGAGGTTTCCTAATGTATGGTTACAACAGAAAGCAATAGCATATCCCACTGTAGGCTCATACAGTGGGAAATGTCTTCTGATTCAACTCTTCCCCCCTGAAAGCAGGAGTTGAGTGAACATCAGCAGCAGACAGGGATATATTGATGATGATGTTTATGGGGGTCTCCTGAATGACATAACTGGGAAGCCACCACAGTGTATGCTCAGCGGAGGTTTGGGTTGGATGCCATACAGTGACATCTGTCCCCTAAAGCCTCCTATGACCTACAATGAGCATGTGCTGCCCTCTCCAGCAGGTAGCGGACATTACTAAGTGCACGCTGCTGACACTTTAATTATGTCTTTCCTACTGGACAATGTCTACCGGTAGATGTTCCTCTGTCTACAGCATAAGTCTTCACATGTTTCAGCATATAACTGGGAAGTTGGGGTTTGAGGAAGTGTGATAAAATGATGAGGTTGAAATCAGGTATGAGTGTTTTATGGTCAGTGACTGTGCTTGGGGGTGGGATATTAGGGTTGCGTGTCATGGGGTTGGCATGTGAAGGTTACGGTTCGTGCGATAGAGGGTCAGGATATGAAGGTCGGGTATTTGTATCTGGGATAATTTATTTCTATCCTGGAAATCCCCTTTTATAAAAATCAGTATCTAGATATATAGCAATCATATGATATGCCTTAAAGGACTCTACCCCCATGGATGAGGATGTAAACAAGACATTCACATACTGGTGTGTTCCTCTGGCAGAATCCCATCTTCTTTAAACTTACTATCCATTGTGTTTAATTAGAATCTGTCGTTTAAAACAAATGCTTCAAGATTATGCAATGACCAAAGGGCTCTATAACAATCTTTGGAGCTCAGAGCTCGTCTGCATTCAATTTGCATTTTTTTTATAGCCTTAACCACACCAGATGCAGTGTGCTTGGTTTCAGTCCTTGATCCTGGCGGTAGATGTCCTGGTATTCTCTCTTTCTCTCTTCCCCCATTATAATGATATTGATGATCATCTCTTGTCGATGACAGGTAACTGCAGCGAATCCCATATACTTGAGTAGGAACTTATCTTGTAGTTCCTGTCCGCCCACTATGGAAATGGTGCTGACCTTAGTGATTATTCAGCTTGACTTTAACATGAGTTAGCTGATGTGAGGGACTCTAAAGCATGACCCCTGATCTGATTTTAATAAATTATTGTTTATGTTCTAGATAATTCATCAATATCTTTAATAACTTTTACTTTAATACTCTAAACAGTCTATGTCTTATCATTAGCTTTATACCTTTTCTCTACTACTTTACCGGATTTGTTAGAATAAAGAATAGCCCTGTTATATGCACTGATTATCATAACTAGATAACCATATGTGGTAACTATGTGATAGTTATATGTGCATTAACACATACACATTAAATGACCACCTCGTGTCCTTGGTAACCAGCGCTAAATCTGTATCCGTATTTTATAACTCATTCTACTTAAACCTAAATAGTACTATTATTGTTATTATTAGAGATGTAGCCGAACAGTACTCGCCCGCTCGGAAAATGCACTCCCTCCGTTTTGTCTTTTGGCGGCCAGAACAGACCAATCACAGCCCAGGAGACGTCGCCTCCACCGCAGCATGACCGTGTACCCTTACACGTAAGATAGATGTGTTGGGGCTGGCCAGATCAAGGTGACCCTGGATATACTACCGCTGCCTCGCGCTGCTCGATCATTCGGTGTCTGGATGCCGCTAGGGAGAGACTGCTGCTGGTTCAGGAAAAGCGTTAGGCTGGTCATTAGCTTCCTGTTATGCAGGAGTGATTCTAACAACAACCAACACCCCTTCTTAGGCTACAACTAACGTTCTATCTTTTTTTTTTATTTGCTTGTGGCCTGTGGCTTTGCTGGCACTAGTACTGCCTAGCTACATAGGGGTGAGGAATAATCAGGGGACTTGCTACCGTTGTGTTTTAGCTCTGTAGTGACACACATATCCCACCTCAAACACAAAGTTGGGAAAATTTATTAGGGGTTTGAATTTCAATTAGGCACAGTCGCTCTGTTCTTTTTATTTTACGTTAATTTTTCTAAATAACTCAGTGTCATCGTTCATCTGCATAGTACGTTGCTGTAATACTTGGGCTAGAAAATAGCCCCATATGAGATCCAAACTGGCTTACTTAAACGCCTACAAGCGTTCTATATATTTGATTTCTGGTGATCGTGCTGGTGGCTGGTAGTTTGCTGCAGTGCATCTACTAGCAATTGGGAGCAATTTGGGCGTGAGACTTGCGACCACTGTGTTTGCCTGTGACCACATATCCTCGCAAGACCGAGTGGAAATTTATTTAGGGCCCCGGGGTTGGATATTCCATTAGAGCACAGCTGCCATTTCCCTCCTTTTTATTTTACTTTTTTTTTTCTATAACTCAAGCGTCACTCTCATCGTGGCATAGTAGTGTCTTTAATACTTGACTAGAAAATAGCTCATAGAGAATCCCAACGGCTTACTTACCCTACAGAGCTTATATACTAAGTTGAATTTGTCTGGTTTGATCTGCTCGGTGGCGTAGTTGCTTCATCGTCATCTTACTACACGCAATTGCGGAGCAATTTGGTAGTGAGACTTTGTCGACCACTTGGTGTTTTTGCGCTTAGTGACGCACTATCCATACGCAAAGACGCAATGGGAAATTTATTAGGCCCGGGTTTTGTATTTCAATTAAGCACAGTCTTGCCTTTTCCTTTTTTATTTTACGTTTATTTTTTTCATAAATAACGCTCTCTCTCATCTGGCACAGTAGTAGTGTGGCTTTAATACTTTGCTAGAAAAGCCATAGGAGAATCCAAACGGCTTACTTACGCCTACAGTACTTTATATATATTTGATTTTTTCTGGTTTGATCTGCTGGTGGCTGTAGTTGCTGCAGTGTGCATCTACTAGCAATTGGGACACATTGGAGTGGGAGACTTGCCCGACCACTGTGTGTTTTGCGCTTAGTGCACGCACTATCCATCGCAAAGAACCGAAGTGGGAAAATTTAGTTTAGGTCGGCCGGGTTGTATTCAATTATGCCACAGTCGTGCCATTTCCCTTTTTTATTTTACGTTTATTTTTTTCATAACTCAGTCTCATCTCCTCTCAATGTATCGTGCTTTTATACTTGGCTAGAAAATATAGCCTAGGAGAATCCAAACGCTTACTTAGCCTCACATAGCTTATAATATATTTTATTTCTGGTTGATCTGTCTGGTGGCTGTAGTTTTGCTGCGTGCATCTACTTAGCAAATTGGGAGCAATTTGGAGTGAGACTTTGCGACCACCTGTGTTTTGGCGCTTAGTGACTCCTATCCATACGCAAGACCGACGTGGAAAATTTTATTAGTGGCCGGGGTTGTTATTTCATTAGGCACAGTCCGCCATTTCTTTTTTATTTTACGTTATTTTTTCATAACCTCAAGCGTCATCTCATCTGGATAGTAGTGTCTTTAAACTTGGCTATGAACATAGCCATAGGAGAATCCACTTCTTACTTAAGCCCACTCAAACCAAAAAGTAAGCGTAATATATTTGATTTCTGGTTGATCTCTGGTGGCTGTAGTTTGCTGCAGTGCATCTACTAGCAAATGGGACAATTTGGAGTGAGACTTGCGTACCCACTTGTTTTTTGCGCTTCAGTACCCATATCCATCGCAAAGACCGAAGTGGAAAATTTATTAGGCCCGGGGGTTGGATTTCAATTAGGGCAAGTCTGCCATTTTCCTTTTTTATTTTAACGTTTATTTTTTTCATAACTCATTGTCATCCAAACGCCTCATCTGGCATAGCAGTGTGCTTCATACTTGGGCTAAAAATAGTCCATATACAACAGCATAGCATCGTTGTTGGTTTTAAAAACTAAAAAACACACAAAAAAATCCAACACTCAAAACACAACTTAAAAAAAAATTCAAGTTTGAACTCTCATTTTCAAAATGTTAACCCGAGGTCTAGGGGTAGAGGACGAGGGTCGGGACGTGGCGTCAACTACTGCGGGTCAGATGTGCCCGTGGGTCCCTGGGCGGGGTGAGACCACCACCTGCTTATGAGGGAGGCATGGGAACCGCCGCGAGATCTAACACTCCCTTAGAGTTCATGTCTTGAAGTACTGACTTCGTGGTAGAACAACTGTTGAGGCCAAACAGTGCTGACCATGTGAGGTGATGGTGGATTGCCGACAATGCTCTCGAGCATTTGTCCACGCATCATTGTCTTCTACCCGCAGTCCACCGTGTCAGTCAACCCGAAATCGGCACTGCCTCCAGCCTCCTTGCACCTCATCCTCTCCCCCCCCGTCCTGGACCCCTCCCCCCCCGCTGCCTCACAAATTTGCCATTTGACCGGCACTACTCTGAGGAACTGTTTTTTCGGACCCTTCCCACAAGTCACTAAAACCACTTGCCGGTTGCTGATGGCATTTTCCGATGCCCGGTTTATCCATCAGTCGTCATTCTGTGGGTGATGATGACCTTGTTACGTACTGGAAGAAGTTGTAAGAGGTGTCCGACGATAGGAACCACGGTTGTCGACAGTGGGGAATTGTTTGTCAGGTGCAAGTCCGAGGGGGGGAGCAACTGAGGGTCGGAGATGAATGAGGTGGACCGAGCCCAAGCTGGTGAGAGCCCAGTGAACCAGTGCTTTGAGACGGAGGACGAGTCCTCCACCAGAACAGGTTGGAAGAGCAGTGTGGGGCCAGACGAGAGGCAGGCCAGAGCTTTTTGGTGCATAGCGCCAAATGTTTGTCAACTAGTGAAAGCTCCTTGGCGAGGGCCTTCCTGCGGCGATGGCTAGATTTTCAGAAGTCTGGAGGTTCCCCCTCTTAAGGAACACCGGATGACCGACGGACTTGGTGTGGGCCCATTTTGCCAAACCAGGATCAGCGATGGGTTTCCACACAATAATGCTTAACTACCACGGCAGTACTGCGCAGGGCATTGAATGCTACACACCCCACTCAGTGGCAACAAGCGCGTTTCATCCCCTCCGGCCGTTGCACACTCAGCTGTCCTTCCGCTGTGTCGGCTGATAGTCAGCCCCCTGTCCGCAGTGACCCTGCCCAAAAACCGCCCATCGTCGCTGTCCTACACGATCACCCACACATCATCCACCAGCGTTCAGGGGCTCTGCCATAGCCCAGACGGCTGTGGGAGCGGGAAACAGCAATATAGTGTCAAAGCACCCACCCGATCGGCGGCCCAGGGGGCCCTAATGTTTGTCGGGCACATCTCCAATTGCTAAGGCCTGGTATATGCTGCCCTAGTAGGCTTAGTAGAGACCGGGGGGGCTGCTTCTCCAAGGAGAATCCTCATGGCGGTTGTGCCTTCCCCCACCTCTGTATTCTCTTTCCCATCCCCCTCCACTACTTTTCCCGAGTGTGCCGCTCCAGCCCTGCCCACACGTGTCAGACCACATAATCCTGCCCTGTACCACGCCGTTCTTCGACAAGTCCAGCCTTACCTGACCAGGACACGTGGACGAGCTGCTGCCGGCAGGGCCCCATATATACGCTGACGGCAACTTGGGTTACTTGGTGGAGGCTGGACCGAGTCTGACCCTGCGCTGGTCATACTGCCGTACGCGAGATTGAGCGGGGCCTACCTCGGTCCGGTGTTTCAGGCCCTACACTATGCCTCCCCGCCTCCCACCCTCCCTCCACCCTCCCCTCCGACGCATCTGTGGCATGCGCCTCAGTCGGTAGCTCTAGCACAGCAGCAGTGCCGTCCGCTAATCGACAGCAGGCGGTGCTCAAACTGCTGAGCCTAGGGCGATAAAAGGCACACCGCCCAGAACTATAACAGGTACAGCCGGCGGACTGATCTGTGGCTGGCACCGCTGACCTGAAGCCAGGCATTGTTGTGTGTGACAACCGGCCGTAACCTTTTGGGGGTTGCGGCTCTGCACACTCGGCAGACTGACACATGTTGCGCATGCCTGGCCCATGTGTTAACATTTGATAGTTCAATACCGTTGTTCCTCAAGGCACATACACCCATCTTGTCTGAATTTGCTCATCGAAGGTGGCGCGCATCTGTGCGGCATTTCAGAAGTCCCACACCGATGCTGCACCTCATCGGCAGCCAGCGCCGCCTCCAACGCCCGCCTCCCGACTTGTTGTGCGACGTGCCACGCGGTGGAATTCAACACTGGACCATAGTTATCCAGATTTTACCACAGCGCCGAGCGATTGTAGACTTTGCCAGATGTCAACTTCCCAGACTGGTAGTCAGGTCAGCACTTTCCCTCAAGTCTCACAATGAGAGTGGGACGTGATTCTGATATCTGTCATGCTGATAACTTGTAGGAGTCCAACACATGGTCAGATTGGCGATGCCAGCCATCATCAGCCTCACCATCCGCGGCTTGGCCTGTTGAAAAACTCTCTGGTTACAGCATGAACGTCGAAGCTTGCTCTCCTCCACAAGAGACGGGGGAAGAGATTCTCTTGTTGATGCAAAGCACACCCTTAGTCTGTTATTTCAGCGCACTATCGGATGTAGTTTTGTGGCGGTTCTGAGGGAATGAGAGAGGAGATGTGGCCGGACACAACGAGGGGACCATTGTTGAGTCCTTCACTGTCACTTGAGTCGTGTATGGGCACGAAGAGAAAGTTTGAGTAGTTGGAGGAGGAGTGAAATTACGTTCAGGCCAGTGAGGGAGTGACTTCTTACGCTTGGTACTCTGGCGCATATGGCACATTTCATGCTATGCTGCCTGACCAGGTGACGCCTCGCGTTCAAAGAATTTTTATTCCAGCAACCGATTACTGGGTGTTCACTCTCCTGGACTTACCACGAGTAGCAAGAAGAAATCTTCCACTCTCATCTCTGTGAGAGGAAACGGAGTGTAGAATGGCATGAATACCAGCAGGCCCTGTGTGGCACAGCTGAACAGTATTCGCCTTCTGACAGCGCTGTTTCTGACGGACAAGTAGCGAGGGAGAGTGGCGAGCAGGCAGCTCGTCCGCACTTGCAAGGGTTACGCTTTTACAAGGCTTTTTGCCAGCTTTATGTCACCCAAGAAAAGAAACAGCAGACACTGTCACCTGTCCCCAAGTCTCGGCAGAGTAGGGCTGATCTTTACAAGAAAGGGGTGTGGGAGGATACGTACTGACCATACCATCGTCCTAAATGTCCCACACACTCCCTACACTATGGTTTTCAAGCTGGACACTGTGGCAACGAACTGGCGCGTAACGCCTTGGAGGTTCTTGCCTGCCTCTGCCCTAGCTCTTGTCCCGAGTCGGAGTTTTCAGCTGCAGCTGGTGGCATCATTCACCGATAAGCGTACACGCCTTGTCGACTGCGCAGCGCTACAGGCTGACGACTTATCAGATTATAAAGCTGGAGTTCTCCTAATTCCAATCTCCACCCATTGAGGAAGGCTCAACCTGAATAATTATATCCCCCTTCCTCTCTTTTCCTCCTTCTTCCCTCCCTCTTGTACAGTAAGCAGAGGAAACTGGCTATTTTTTGACACGGGCCCATGGGGGGCTCTAGCTATCAGTACTTTTAGCATTTATTTTTCTGGAGGGCCCCGACCCTGTTCCTCTGTTTTTAAACAATTTTTGGGAGTGCCACATACAGCACTCATCTATTCAATTTTTTCTGGAGGGCCACCTACCTGCTCCTCCTGGTTTAAAACTTTTTTGGACTGCACTACATGCCCTCAATCTATTTCCATTTGTTCGTAGGCCACCTACTGCTCCCTGGTTTTAAAACTTTTTTGGACTGCCACATACAGGCACTCAAATGTATTCATTTTTCTGGAGGGCCCCTCGACCTCTCCTCTGGTTTGAAACTTTTTTGGACCTCCACAATACAGGCACTAATTATTCCCATTTTTCTGGAGGGCCCCCTACCTGCCTCCTCTGGTTGAAAACTTTTTTGGACTGCCACAACAGCACGCAACTATTCCATTTTTTCAGGGAGGCCACCTGACCTGCTCCTCTGGGTTTGAAAACTTTTTTGGACTGCCACATACAGGCACTCAATGTATTCATTTTTCTGGAGGCCACCTACCTCTGCTCCCGTGGTTTAAACTTTTTTGGACTGCCACATACAGGCTCCCGAATCTATTCCATTTTTTTCTGGAGGGCCACCTCTACCCCTCCTCTGGTTTGAAAACTTTTTTGGACTGCCACTACAGTGCACTATCCAAATTGTAATGTCTCCATCAGCAGCTCCACAACGTGGCTCCATTGCTACCTCCAAAAGTCCGCAATAGCTCCCTCCATACATCGTCCCTTTATCAACGTGCTTGTCAGGCAGAATTTTTGGTTGTTCTTCATGCTTCCCACAACACTTGTAACTTTGTCGCCACCCCCACTGCTGCTGTATCCTCAAAATATAGCTGGTCAACCTTTTTACCATTTACGATATACTTTTCAGCCGCTTCTCTTGCGCAGATGTTTAAGCATGTCCCCTCACCCGCTATATCCCAACTTTAAGAACGCACTACACTTGAATCTTCTATCAACAAGGTTCTTAGAAGTGCTTTGGGGAGTATGCCTAAGACAGGGGCTTGGTTGGCGAAAGCTCGCCTGGGCAGCGGAGCGCCAGCTCCATGTCCAAGATCCCACTAACATAGTTTTAACTGGCATCACCTTTAACTCTAGCCACTTATTCCTGCCTCACTAACAATGGTCCCCTTTACAAACGCTGTTCGGCAGAATTTTGGGTTGTTTTCATGGCTTTCCACATCAACTTGTTAACTTGTCGCCACCCCCTGCTGGTCATCCCATAAAACTGGCACACTTTTAATCATTACCGTATTATTGAGCGCTTCTTGCTCCCCTCCTTTGGTTCCTCTCTGCCCCCATTGGTTTGACCGTGAAGTCCATTTAGGTGTATGTCCCATGTCCACTCTCTGCCTGCCCTGCTGCCGCTGCTCTGCATGCCGTCCCCTATAGGGTCAGGGTCATTATTGGATTTTTTAGATGCTATCTATAGCCTTCATTCTGTCACTCTGTCATGGCCAGCTGTTGCCCATCATATTTGGCAGAATGTCATTTAATGCAGCCTCAGAGGCATCCATCCATGCTGCCCTGCTGTTTCGCCTGTCGCTTTCTCGTGGTGTTTCCATGCTTTTCTGAGTTCCCAGGGTTTGGCCAAGCGTCCCTTTGTCGTAGCCTTGGGTCCCCTGAAAATGCTCGAGTCCTCCCATTGACTTCATGGGCTCGTTACTTTCGAGACGAGCACTCGGCGCGGGAAAAGTATTCGTCTCGAATACAGATACCCTCGATTTTAGTACTCTCGCTCATCTCTAGTTATTATTATTATTAAAATTTCATACTTATCACTAATGAGTTTTCAGGGCTGAAAAAATTTGCTTTTAATAAAAATTCCAACTCTCTGCATTTCCTCTACTACCTCACTAGTCCAGGGCAGGTAAGGTCTACATTGAGCGATGTAATCCCATACTGGAGTTAGCCATGATTTGTGAAATTTTTTTGAACCAAGAAAAACCCTATATTATATTGACCCAAAATATGTTAAGCCATAAATATCTCCATTTTTCTATTTGTATATTGTGAGAACTCGACGCAACCAAAGCGTTTGATCGAGTAGAATGGGATTTCTTGTGGATGGTGATGGAGAAGATGGGATTTGGAGTGGTATTTATAAGTTGTGGATGGTGATGGAGAAGATGGGATTTGGAGTGGTATTTATAAGTTGGGTACAACTTCTATATAAACATCCGGTGGCCGCGGTGTGTGTTGGGGGGCAGAGATCGTCCCCGTTCCCCTTAGCTAGAGGGACAAGACAAGGTTGCCCTCTATCCCCCTTTATTTTCTCTCTAGTGATAGAGGTAGTGGCAGTTATGTTACGTAAAGAGGGAGGGATAAGAGGAATTTGTTTTGGGGAAAGAGAACTAAAAACTTCCCTATACGCGGACGACCTGGTAGTTTTCATGAGTAACCCGTCAGCAGCCATAATCAAGGTAAAGAATATTCTTCAGAAATTTGGGAGGGTATCGGGCCTGCAAATAAATTGGGCAAAATCAAAACTAATGCCCCTTGGCAAAGTAGAAGTCACTTCCGACTTGCCTGTAGAAATTATCGCTGGGCAGAAAACATTTAAATATTTGGGGATAATAGTCTCTAATACATTAGATAGATTTGTGGAATTAAACGTGATACCCATGTTAAGGAAATGGAGAAACAAGGTTAAGATATGGGCGAAATTAAAATTATCTTATGCAGCGAGACTTACACTGATAAAAATGGTATTTCTGCCCCAAGCGCTGTATATCTTCAGGAATTCACCGGTGCAGCTACCCGGTAAAATATTTGTTTTAATGGATAAAATCTGTGTTAATTTTTTTTGGGCAGGAAGGAAGGCAAGAATAGGGAAAATTTATTTGAAGTGCCCAAAAGAAAAGGGGGGTCTTGCTTTGCCTGATTGGAACTTGTATTTTTTGGCTGCTCAGGCAGCAGCCATTTTGAATGACACGCCAGGGGATCTGACACGGGGTCTTCTGAGTCAATTTAACTTTCAAGACAGGGAGTTAAGGATAGAGGAGATTATGGAGACGGCTCCCACACCAGAGATAAAGAAGGTTAGGTTGCTAGCTACTTCATTCGATAGTTGGGAAAAGGCTAAAAAAAAAATTTTGGGTACTAATGGCTGGCTGGAAAATACCCCTATATGGGACAATTTATTAGTGAAAGGGGAAAGGTTAAGGGAATATAAGGGTTGGATTAGTAAGGGGATTAGGTACATGGGTCAATTAGTTGAGAATGGCACATTAAAAACGTTTGAGGCATTAAAAAAGGAATTTAGGTTAGGGGATAATGACTTGTTTAAATATATTAAATTGTGGTGGTTTTTCCAAAAACTGGAGAATAAGTGTACTATTCTGGATTCTGGGAAGTTTAAGGAAATGGTAAGGAAAAAAAAATTAGCTGTCATTTATAAATTACTTATTCAAGGAAATGCGCAAAAGGTGAAATTTAAATGTATTCAGGGGTGGAATCAGGACCTGGGTAATCACATTGAGGGTGACGAGTTATGGGAATATGTCCTAGGGAACTATTCACAGGTATCCAATAATGGATCACATAG
Source organism: Engystomops pustulosus (assembly GCA_019512145.1). Lineage (NCBI taxonomy): Eukaryota > Metazoa > Chordata > Amphibia > Anura > Leptodactylidae > Engystomops > Engystomops pustulosus. The sequence goes on from CM033647.1 coordinate 62,430,153, forward strand.
AATTTCTCAATTTTTCATTATCAACAGGTTGCACAGAACCCCAAAATGGTTACATAGGGTGGGTTATAGGCCAAATGATAAATGTGTAAAGTGCGGGAACGAAGGGGCAGACTGGTTGCACCTCTTTTGGAGATGCCCGAAACTGCACCGTTATTGGGTGGAAGTTTTTGCAAAAGTGAGTAGGGTATTAGGGATAGAGCTACAGCTAGATGCCTGGGTAGGAATATTGGGGTATATAAAGAAAATTAAAATATCAAATAAAGATAAAAAATTGCTAGCTCAAATGCTTTTTCAGGCCAGGAAAACAATTCTCAAGTTGTGGGTATCGGAAACTGAACCAACGGCTAATATGTGGGAAAGGGAGGTAGATGGAGTATCGGAGCTAGAAATGGGTTGGGCAAGAGTAAAAGACCGGGTAGAGGAATATACAAACAAATGGAGTAGATGGAAGAAGCAGGCAAGATAAAAGGATCTGCGGAAGGAGAATAGCAAATAGTGTGGGTGGAGGGAAGAGAGGGAGAGGAAATTTTTTTTTTTTTTTTTTTTTCTTTCTTGCTCAGGTACCGGGGGGAGGGTAGCTTAAAAAGGGGGTATCTATTATATTATGGGTACTTGTTTGTATACCTCCTATGAGGTTTATTTCAAAGCCCTGTACACATATTGGGAGTGTTTAAATCGGAATAATAATGTAATCTATATTTGTAGTTTTTGTAACAGGCTTGTGACACTTCAAGGAAGGCACTTTTTATTAGGGAAGCGAGGATAATTTAAGCCAGCACTGGATTTCTGATATGAAACAATTTGGTAGAATGGAGGGGAGTCGTGCCACTTAATGTATGCATTAACACTGATAATAATGGAATTAGTAGAGTTGGTAAGGAGTTTGAAATGTGTATAGATTAGGGTGAGGAGCGTGGGGAAAGGTAAAGGAAAAAGGAAGGGAGGGGGGAGGGGAGGGAGCAAAGGGGCACGAAAGGGGTGCAGAATAATTGCTAAAGGACTCAGCACTGAGGGATACTTTCTTCAAAATTGTATTCACACTGGTTATATTTAAAAATGTCCTGGTGTTATTTTTAAAAAAAAAAAAAAAAGGGTATTACCTAAGAAACTTTAGTTTAAATAAATCAAAAGGAAGAAAAGGGAAGGAGAGGGGGAGGGAGGGGAAAGGGAAAAGAAAGGAAAAAAAAAAAAAAAAAAAAGAAAGAAAAAACGGATTAAAAGGAAGGGGAAGATGGGGGAAGGGGAGGGGAAGGGTAAGCGAAGGGAGGGAAGAGGGGAGGGGAAAGAAGGGAAGAAAAAAAAGGGAAAAGGAGAAAAAACATTATGGCTTGTCTCATACTCCACTTGCTTGTTGATATTTCTGGTTTTCTTTGGGTATATTTCCTCTCTCGGAAACCAAGGATAAATTTTATAGATTTGAGGAAAAATGTGATCTGTCAGATTTGATGTCTCCATTGATGATGTTTTATAACAATTCTACTTGGAAAAATTTTATACTTTTTGGAAAATCCTATTTATTGAAGTTTATATTTAGTCTATGTGTAGTTAACATGGTTATCATTTGTAATATTGTATGTACGAGAGAAGATAATGGTATTCTGCTATGACTATGTAAATTTAATGCCGTTTTATGTCCGAACAACGAATTGTTATGTACCGTACCTCTCCATTATACTTTATGGCTGTATAAGCCTAACTTTCTCCTTGTATGGTAGAAGGAAACGATGTTAACCAACACCTTTTTGATTCACTTATTGTATGTTAAATGTCAGTATTTTTATCTAATTTGTTAAGCTTTGATAATAAATAATGATTAAATAATCCATCCTGATAAACCAGGGACAGTACTCATAGATCCAGGCCCCGGGACTGTGGTATCTTCTTATATTTTATGTGTATACACATATATATTTATTATTTATGGTCTCCTTCCTTCTTTTAAAATTATAGTAAAAGTCTGAAAGGCTCTGGGGGTGTTACCGGAGCTCCCCTGTGCTGTAGATTCACAGGCTGTTACACTGTACAGGATCACTGTACATCACTGTATGATGAAACTTGTTCCGCTTCATTGAGATGACCTCAGGCAGGAGGGAAGTGCTGAGGGAGCAGGGGGAGGGTGAAAAAGTATAACATCCTGTGAAGCTACAGCACATTCCCTTATTAGAGAATATATGTAGTCACTCCCTAACTATTCCAGTATCCACATCCGACCTGCAACCTGTGGGCTCCCTATGTTATGGCGGGCTGATAACTTGTAAACTCTGTTGAACCCCTTTAACAATCACATTGCCCTTAAGGGACAAATTGTATCAAATAAATCTAAGAACCAGAAGTAAGTGACATTCAGTGACAAGTCAGACCCGACTCTGCAGCGGCACATTCTTGCCGAGCCCCCAGGGGTTAGGTTACCTCTGTCTTTTCACCAATTCACAAAAATGTCTATTACATTCCGATGAATAATTACTTAATGGGTGAGTGACAGCTGCTAATGAAAAGTCCATGGGAATCGGAGGGGGCGGAGCCTAGGGGCTCAAACGTCTAGATGGATATCACTGCCGAAACTAGAAACTCAGGTGACTGTATGGCCGCAATGCATCATGGGTCAAATTGCTTCCCAATATCAACAAATGTCAAGTCCTGCCTGGTTCCATTCCCAAAATTGATAGGGAAGCTGTCAGCAGAAATTAACCCAATAAACCGCTACCAGTATTTTGCGAAAGTGATTAATTCCTTCTGGATCATGTTTCTATCATAGTGGAGTCTTCCATATAATAGTGAGATATAAATTGTATCTATAGAATCAAGGAGCGGGAGGTCGTAGCACTGAAGTCAAGCTCTCCTGCTATTTGATGTCATCACTTTATGGCTCACCTGAAGCCTGGTGGGTGATCTCAATCACAGCAAAGAGGTTGATAATGAGGCATGGAGAGCTGGACTTCAGTGCTGAGCTCTCCGCCTCCTTGACTTTATACTTTCAATTTACATCTTACTCCAAAACTGAACATTTTCCGAATGTTGTCACCACATTGGACAACGGAAGAAGCCGATCTGGAAGTTGTTTAGCTGCTAGACAAGATTCTCATAGTGGTTTGTTATGTCAATTTCTGCTGACGGGTTCCCTTTAAGGAAAGGTCATCAATGTCTACAACTTGGAAAACTCCTTTAAGGGCAGAAAATCCATCATATGCAAGGTGCATAAACTTCCTGCCAAACACTCTGCTCTATACAGTATAGTGGCTGCGCTCGGTATTGCAGCTCAGCTCCATTTTCAAAAGTGTTGTCCCAAGTTTAGTCCCTGTGAATAGGGGATAAGAATCTGACCGGTTGCAATGACTAACCGATGGAGCCTCAGTATTCATACTGCCAATCCATTTATTACAGTTGGAACGTCGGAGATTGCCAAGCACAGCGCTCTGGTATCTCTGGTATTCACATGGACAGTGAATTAGAGTGCCGGAGATGCCTGAGCGCTATGCTCAGCAATTTGAATCATTGCAATAGTATGAAATGGAGCGATAATATGGATACTCATCCTGCCGCAGCATCAATTAGTAAGAACGTGATCAACGGGTGGTGGGGTCCCAGGAGTGGGACCTCCACCGATCAGATTGTTATAACAATCAAACCTGGTACAACCCCTTTAAATGAGACTGCGTTGTATAGAGTGCTGTGTGATGTATGTGTATGATCCCCCTGGACGCAGCGCATGTTCTAGATTTACGTAGAATGTAGACGTTTCGTATTTGTGTTCCGGCTGACTAGGAATTACATTTCTTGTACTTGGGCTAAAGTGCATAACAAATTGTAAGATGGGTTTTTCTCTTTTTCTTTAAATTTTTAGGGTTTAGTAAACGTACTGTATAACCGACAAAATTTGACCATTCTAAATTTCACCTCCATGTTGATGTAATTACTATGAAGATCTCAACGGGTTAACAATATACGTAAAATCTGTTTCTGACAGTTTGAAGGGTTCACATTTGAAAATGGTTGGTGAATAACATGTGAAATGTTACTCAGCAACTTATTTAGAATCTATCTGCCCGAAAATGCAATTATTTAGAATCTTTGAAAATTCAATTTTTCAAATAAAATCATAATGTTTTGTTTTTTTGTAATTAAACACAAAACTTATCAGCCAACATTTATCACTAAAATGAAGTACAACATGTGAGGAACAAACAATCTCAGAATCATTTAGATAAGTAACAGTGTTCAAGAGTTATAACCATATAAAGCGACGCAAGTCAGAATCCAAAAAATGGGGCTGAGCCTTAAGCTACAAAATGGCTGCGTCCTTAAGGGGTTAAAAAGAGCCTGTCATGCAAATTAAACAACCCAAAATAATTGTTTCATTTAAAACTATGGATACAAAGTATTTCCTTATCCCTAAGGCTGTGATCACTCGGAATTGTGAGTCCGTATTCTACCATTTTACAGCCAGCCAAACACCCCACAGTTTATACAATGATGATCCCTTGTAAAAAATAAGGTGTAAAAACCGCATAAATAAAACTGAAATTTCTGTAAAATGAAAGATCACTGGGAAACATCTGGTAAAGTGCTGTACACAACTCCTGTGGATTTGGGAGGTGGCAAAGTCCATTAACCTCTTAGGGCATGTCCTGCAAAAAAACATCAACCAGCTTGTAGCCAAAAAAGTAAAAATGTTATAGCTTGGAAGACACGATGCAAAAATATAGATTTTCCCCACATTAGGGTTTTTGGCAAATTAGTAAACGTAAGAAAAAAATATTCAGTAGGTATCACCGATAATCATATCGACCCATAGAATAAAGATAACATGATTATTAGGCTATACAGTGAACACCCCAAAAAAAAAAGTTAAAAATCCAGTACAGAATTGATGCTTTTCTACTCCTGCCCCCCCCCCAAAAAAAAAGAATCCTACATTTTCAAGAATAGGAGATACAAACCCCCAAATGGTAACACTGGGAAAAGCATCTCATCCCGCATAAAAAAAATGTCATCACATGACAAATGTCACAATAACGAAAATGCTAAAATTTTATAGCTTACAAAAGAGGCCGATGAGGAAAAATCCTGGCAACTGCAGGTCCCACCTTCCCTTCTGCACAAGCAACAGCCACATGTGGGGGGTCTTTGTACTTGGGCTAAAGTGCATAACAAATTGTAAGATGGGTTTTTCTCTTTTTCTTTAAATTTTTAGGGTTAAGTGAACGTACTGTATAACCGACAAAATTTGACCATTCTAAATTTCACCTCCATGTTGATGTAATTACTATGAAGATCTCAACGGGTTAACAATATACGTAAAATCTGTTTCTGACAGTTTGAAGGGTTCACATTTGAAAATGGTTGTATAGCACATAGGGTGGATGTCTGACTTTCCCGTGCTGGAAAACCACATCATACGATTCTTATCAGGCTCCTAAACCCTGTCGTAAAGGATCCAGCTTTCGCCAGGTGCCTGTTCAATATATGAAAACAACCCATCAAGGTGGGCTTACGACTCCCCCTGCGCCTCTACAAAAAACCAAAAGAATCCAATCCTGAGTGTGGGGCGTTGTTTTTTACTCTATTCGCCCCACTGTCCCTTTTCCCCATGGTGGGGGGGGGACTGCACCTTTCCAGCCCCTCCGAAGTGGCAACTACCTAGTCACAAGATCACGGGACAGAAGAAAGACCACGTAGCAGATGGCTAATGAAGGTAAATTACCATAGCCTCTTTTTTTTTCCTTTCCGTAAACCCTCTGTTTTATTACAAAAACACTTTGGAGTGTATGTACTACTCTCTGTGGGGACTGGGGGGACTGCTAAAACTGTTCGCCTGGGGACGTTCACTTCATAAACAACATTGTACTATGTGACCCGGCCATGGAAGACTATAGTAGGTGCTAGCGATGTCATTCTGGTAAAGTTGTAAGTTGTTGAGGATAATCCCTAAAAGCATAAGCATACATTGTAATTGTTTCAATTATACGACTGAACCTGTAAGCCTTAGCATCATTATAACACCATATAGTGTTCAAGAAAATATTTGGAAACCTTGGCGTATTTAAATGAAGACCACGAGAGATTGTTGCCTAGCAGAAATAAACCCTGTGCAGCCGGACACCTGAACCCAATAGTACATCAAGTAGCAAGAATCCTCTTAATAACGTATCCGGCTGCGCTGTGGGGTCACCCCGGGGCTGTCATATGCCAGCGCTCGTTATGTTCCCAGTAGTAAATGTGGTAGCTGTACAACCCATAACGAACAAACCCACTTTCTTGTCAAACTAACCTTTCTGCTGCTATGAAAGAGTTGACAGATGCTCCTGGATGGAGCATCGCTGTGGATATTGTGTCTTGGACGTTGGCAAAGGCATTTGAACACTGTCCGCGCATAGCGCCTGCTGGGTACAATTAGGGCTATTGTTTGGCAAAATCATTTTGCATTGGATTGAAAACTGGCTGAAAGAATCGTATCCAGAGAGTTGTGGTCAATGATTCCTACTCTCAAGGGTCACCAGTTATGAGTGGTGTAACCTCAAGGTTTCCTGTGCTTTGGCCCACTACGATTTAATATATTTATTAATGCTATAGAGGTAGGAATTATAGCATTGGTGTCTATTTTTGCTGATGACAACCAAACTTGTTATTGTAAGTACAGTCCTATGGAGGATGTTCTTAGGCTGCCAGGTGACTTGGGACAAACTGACTGTTTGGCATCCACTTGGCAAATGAGGTTTAATGTGGATTAATGTAATTTATGCACCTACTGGGGGCCAATAATCCGAAGGCAAATATGTCCTTGGGGAGTAAATCTGGGAGAGGGCCGTGTTAAAGGACCTGGGGGTACTATAGTCATAAATTGAAATAACAGCACAGCATCTATGTTCAACAGCTGCCGCGACAGCTGTGGTTCAGGTCAGTTACAAAGGGGAATGGATCTCGTGATAGGGTGTACTATTACCACTATACAAAAGGCACTGGTTCGGGTCCCACGAACCTGGCATGTCTGTCCAGTTTCTGGCACCGGTCCATAAAAAGGATGCCCGGAACGGGAGAGGGTCAACTTAGAGCCACAAAACTGGATAATGGTTATGAGGGTCTTGTTTGAGGAAAGATTAAAACAACTAGATTTATTTTAGTCTGGAAAAAGATTACGCCCTACAAGGGGACATGAATTGGATTTATATAAGATATTAATGGATCCATACAAAAAAATTGGTGGTAATGGTTGTTTTCCAATTAATCAACTCAAAAGACGAGGGGCACTGTCTCCCGTTTGGAGAAACCAAGGTTTCATGCACCGGAGTGCGACAGCAGGGCGTTGAAACTTTCACTTGGGAATATGCCGCCTCAGCGCTGGTTCACACATGACAACAGCGGAGAGCTTCATAAGGGTCTAGATTGCCTTTTTTGACACCTAAGTAACATTGATTGTTATGCTTATATGATTGTTTTCCCCTACATCCTTCCCCTCATCCAATACCACCCATTACGTGGTTGACTTGATGGACAATGTATTTTTCAACCGTATAAAACTATGAACTATGAACTAGATTACGTTGCTTCCATTTAATTATCAACATTTACTACGCCTAATACATTGGATGAATTTTTTTTGTGTACGGATATATATTAGGTCCACACTTGCAGTTTTATTTCACAGTAAATACACTAGAAATTAAAAGCTAAGTTTTAAAAGTGTCTTGATATGGGTACTTTTTTACTTCCCATTGGAATTTCCAGAAAAATTCTGCACTGAAAGGGGCGTTTTGGTGCACAGTCGTACCTTCGCCACATTTATTGTGCAGTGTATAACAGAATTGTGTTGCACCATGTTAAGGGTGCACCTAAAAAGTTGGTGCACTCCTGCCGGAGCTGGTGCCAGTAGCCCCAGATCCTGAAGAACATGTACCAATCATGAAGCTGTACTTCTTTGTACTATAAGCTACCCTTTGTGTCTGGGGATGGGTCCCACTGATGGCCGCCTTGATTGTAATAGGATTCCAGCCAAATCTTTCACTACATCTTTCACTAATCTCCAGGGTTACTTTGTGTACAGGGGGGGGGCATACAGGAGTATGTCATTCAGCACACCTATAGTTTCGAATGGTGGAACAGCATACAGCTTTTTATACCAATAGATGAGGTATTTAATCCCATTCAGAGCTCTATCACTCAAATAATCGTTAGACCTCGTACAGATCCAGCCTCCAACAATGAAGAGATTGAAACCTGGAAGACGGACAACAGTGTCTCGATATTGCATCATCAACTGTTGTCCTCCCCATGGTATATGTTCAGTATTGGGGGTTCTTATTTTACCAGTTCTTTTAAATGGTGTCATGGATTTAATATCCCAGCTCTTAGGTTGCAGCCTTAAAATCACCTCTATTGATGGCTTAAGTTTGTAAAATTCTGTCCAAAAGATATTCGAGGATCCAAGGTTTTTTCCACTCCTGGCCGGTCTAAATATTCACATCTAACCTCTTGCGTTTGCTAACTAACCATAAGTATATACTCAAGTAGTAAAGGCCAACTTCTTTTGAGTGCATAAAAAAATGTTCTGAAAAACCCCTTACTGCTTATAACGTGAGTCAATGAACAAAAACCTCTGTCCTCCACATTCCCTCTCCCCCCCCCCCCTTCCCCCCCCCCCCCACCCCGCACCCGCCACCCCCCCTGCCGCCGGTCGCTTCTTGTTCACTCTGGACTTTGGCTCCCAACCGTATCCATTTGCACACACATGACTTCACATCAGAGCCGCTTGCCAACATCATAGTTTTTTTTTGCGCCGCCGCGATACCACTATGATTGGTCAGCAGTGTAGTGTATGCAAGGGGACTGGAAACGAGAGCTGAAGACGAGCCAGGAGCCGTAGCTAGAAGACAGAAGAGACCTGCAGGGGTGTCACAAGGTGGGATATATGTTTGGGTTTTTTTTATGCTGGGCAATGGTTGCGGGCTATATACTGGGTGGGGCGGTAGGCACTGGCTATACACAAGGGGCTCTGGGCTTATACTAGGGTGGCAGGGGCTGCTACAAAACTAGGGCGCTGTGACTAGATACCTGGGGGGCATTTAACCAATGCATTTCCACCCTCAGCTTATACTCGAAGTCTATAGGTTTTCTCAAGTATGTTGTGTACAATTGGGGCCTCATCCTTAACGCGTGTCAACCTTACTCAAGTATATCAGATGGACAATACGCCCCTACAGTTAGGATGGAAAAAACACTGAAAATCAGAAAACCTTGACACATCATTGGAGCTTTGAAAAAAAGCATGTCTGTCATTTTTGCACAGTTTTTGTTCTATTTCTTTTCAACTGAAATTTGAATTTGTTTTTAAAGTGCTGGACCTGGATAAAGCGGGGCAGCCAGTCGACAGTAATCCCACCCACTACGCCTCACTGCTGCCTGTAGCGTGGACAAGCTTATGAGGCTGCTTCACTGCTTACTGGCATCGTTACCCCCATCTACTTTGCCTATTTTTGTTATTAAAAAACTATAAAAACTAACGAACGAGTTTCTTTGCAGCCTATATTGCCTCAAGACTTCTAGATGACATTGTGAGATGACTGAAGATATGTAAGTGGATATTATAAAAATATCACTGTATTAACAACATGCTGTTGTAATGATGGAGATCACAATGACAAACTGAGAACCACATTCACATGATAAAAAAGGGACACAATAATATACACTTGTATCTCCTTTATAGGCAAACCCATTGGCCTCACTCAATCACAGAGACTAAATTTTCAGTGATACCGGAACCATCAGTACTACAGGACTTCCAACGCCCAATAATGTTGCAGCAGTGTACTAATTGTATGTAATGTGCTGTTTTATCTCTTCCTTCTCTAAGGACACACATCTGGAAGAAGACTCTGAGAACGAGGTAAGAGTCTTAGAAGACACACATACCTCACACACACCTACACCTCAAGTCTATTTTCTATAAAATGTGGAGAGTTACAGTGTTTGTAACAACGGCAGGGACCTACATAACAGCCTGAATAATCGCAATCATCCGCGAACCCCCAGGAATGCAATTATTTCCCCTTTTCTAGTGGATGGGAGGGTGTGAAAGGAGCATGGCCAGTGGTGTAATGAGAGGACAGAGCGCCCCCCTGTCTGTGCAATCTCTATGTCAAACTTCCAGAAGTGAAAGTCCCAGGCAGACAGTGGTGTAATTCTACACAACACAGGTGCCGTGGTTAGATTTTTGCCGGCCCTGCACCCTGCCGAATCTCAGAAAGCCTTAGACTCCTATGTATCCGAAGGTTGGACTTTATCATCTTCGGCACAGATCCACGCTGGCGTTATGATAAATGCCCCAATCTTTAACTCCCACTTGTTACTCACGAGCACATAGCAAATCCAGACAGATCACAGGGAGTCCATCACAAGCACACATGAGCTCATGTGCTCAGAGAAACCGTGTATATACAGGTGCGGCGGAGGGATAGTGCTCCCCATTTCTCTATACATCCACTATGACAATGCCGTGTGGTGATAATGGGAAGACCGGTACTGTCCAAAAAATAACCAGTGGCGGGAACTCAGGGGGGGGGGTGGGGGGGGGGAGTGGCAACCGGGGCGGTGCTTTATGTCAAGCCGATCTACATGAACGTGAGGAAAGGCTGAGCATCCGGCGATACGAATGTCGTGATATCACCAGATGATACGTTTTTAGATTGAGATTTTAAAAAAGTAAATTATACACTTTTAGTAACGAAAAATAATTAGTCGTGTAAAGAGTTATATAGAGATCACCCTCAGGTATTTTACCTCATTTCTTTTACAAGGAAGCATCGCTGGACACGCCTGGTGGCAGAAGATGAAGACCATCGACACCGCAGAAAGCCGCAGAAGAGACTGCAGAGGTTGCGCTTGCCGCAGAGACAAGCAGAAGAGCCTGCAGAATAGACTGCAGAGGTTGCCTGCCGAAGAGACCGCATAGCCGCAGAAAGACGCAGAGGTGCTGCTGAAGACGCATGCAGAAGAGCCTGCATTACGATACTGCAGAGGTGCATGCTAAAGACATGGAGGATACACCATCCTTTCGTCGCCTGGTCCTGCTTCCTGAAGACAATCTTCCACAATTAAGGGCCAGGGCTGCCGCCTTCATTGATAGGGTGTTTAGGTAAGTAAGGTAGTATCCGTGAAATACAGTTCGTTTAAGTCATCACAAAATCTGGCTGAACAATATCTAACAATTACAAACATGTGAGGCTTTTATTGCTTTTAAAATATTTTTGGGTCAATATACTAAAGGTTTGTTCTTGGTTATCAAAAAATATTCACAAGTCACATGGCTACTCTCCAGAGTTGGAATTTTTTATTAAAGGCAATTTGTTCACTCTGAAAACTCCCTGTAAGCATAAGTATGAAATTTTATAAATAATATAATACAATATAGATATTTTAGGTTTAATGAGGAAGACGTTATCATAAATATGGCTATACAGATTTAGCCGCTGGTTAACAAGACGGAGGTGTTCATTTAACTGTGTATCCTGGTGTTAATGCACATAATAATATCACTCTTACCACTACCTCGGTTTATCTATGTTATATAAAATCAGGGCATGAATAAACAGGGCTACTCTTTATTTCTATAGAACCTGTATGTCCGTGGAGGAAGGTAAAGCTAATGTAAGACATAAACAGTGATTATTAAGTAAAAGTTATTAAAGATATTGATGATCTATCTAGAACATAACAAGTGGGGGGGAAGTGTTAAAAATCAGATCCACGGGGTCAGTGCTTTTAGGTCCTCCAACCATCAGCTACAACTCCTGATTAACGTCAGCTGAATAACAAAAGGTCCCACCGAGTCCCCCGTTAGTGGTCATTGACAGAACTACAGCTAAGTTCCTACTCACGTGGTATGGATCGTCATTTTATCACATTCTCAAACCCCAAATTCACCAAAATTCCCCCATGTTTTTAATTCGAACAGTGCCTGACGTATTCTGTTAGACAGAGGAACATCTACCGGTAGACATTTGTCCAGCAGGAAAGACATAATTAAAAACTGTACTATAACGTCCTGCTACCTGCTGGAGAGGGCAGCACATGCTCATTGTAGGTCATAGGAGCTTTAGGGGACAGATGCACTGTTATGGCATCCAACCCCAACCTCCGCTTAGCATACCCTGTGGTGGCTTTCCCAGTTATGTCCATTCGAGACCCCCATAAACCTCATCATCATATCATCCCTGTCTGCTCTGATTTCACAGTCACCTCCTGCTTTCAGGGGGGGAAAGTTATCAAAAACATTTCCCACTGTATGAGCCTACAGTGGGAGAGCTCTTGCTTTCTGTTGTAACCAACTTAGGAAACCTCCTAACATATCCTTCAACGGGACCTGGGAAGAACTAGATATAACGCACAGCTTAGCATCATTGTTTAATTAAGGTTTGTCCTTTTATATGGAACTTGTCCTGGAAAACCTTTTTATACTAATAGAACATACCTTTGATCGTACTATGTTTGATGATACATATACTATTATAGTAAAGATAAAATTTGTGTAAAGAAGCAAAATCTAAAAGGTTTTTAAACAAAAGTAATAGTCGAAAATTATTAGTATATACAGGTAGCATCTTATTTTTATAAGCTTAGTATAACCAATTTATATTATAAATTGATAGTATGTACTAAAATAATAAAGTAGAAACTGCGAAATAGTTCCGATATAGAAAAGAGATAGATAGTAAGTATGAAAATACCAGAAATAAGGAATAGTTTAGTTATGTCTGACTGATGAAGACCATAAGTTAGCTATAATAACCACTAGGTTTAAGTATACTCGAAAAGTTAAATTATATATATATGAAGAAATATAAGCTTTAGATAATCCTATTACTAGAATAGGATAAGAATCATCATGTAGAAATGAATCAGGTAATAGTTTAGATATTCTGACTGCTAGGAACATGGGGCAGATTTACTTACCACCCTCCCTCGCGATCCGGTGGTGCGTTATCCAACAAAGGGTCTTCACTAACATGTGCGGTCCAAGTTTTCCTCCTCTTGTCCGTTTGCTGTGCTCGCTCCAGGTCCACACTGTTCATTTGAGTGCTTGATCTTGCGACACAACTTTTTTAATTCCGTGGTTTGTCCGAATCCGTTGGGTGTGTACCCCACCCCCTCCCCCCCCCCCCTCACCTATTTCTGTGTGCTGCAGACCGGCACCAATGCAACCAAAGCCAATCTGTCGCCAATCCTGGGGCAATATTCGCCCTCAAACGAAATTTTCGGGAAACCCGGCAAAAGAGCGGCTTTCGGACCCGTAAATGAAGCCCCCACGTTTGATAATAATACTGGTTTAAGTATAATAATAACTCTAAAGTATACCTTATATATAGTACTAGGAAATGGTACGATGGATAAGGATCCTATAGATGATAGACTATATGAATAAACATAAATAAGGTACCAGTTTTAGTTATTTCTGATGGATAGACAGAATAGAAGTAGATATAAGTGGGACAGGTCCCCATCCGGTGCTTATTCCCCCACTGCAGTGAACCAGGGATTAGCCATCGCCAGTTCATGGGGGCAAGACGGAATTTTGTCCCCCTGAATGGGGTTTATTTTTCCCATTCCTCTGGTTCACCAACTTTACTGCAGTAAATCCTTTAATTACGTGGATGGTTCAAATTCAAACCAAAAAATGACTTAATAATGTTTTTTGAATCATGTGGCAATGTGTTTGTGTCTCCATTAATGTGTGGTGTCATTTATTATAGTCGCTGGTGATGTTTTATACCTATACTGCATCTGTTACTTGTGCTGCAGATCCCACCATATCCAGCGGGGGTCGCACATTCATTTTATACGGTTGAAAATGCAGCCCAAGAACTGACCAATGACCTACCGTAAAACTATGGATACAAAGTATTTCCTTATCCCTAAGGCTGTGATCACACGGTAGGTCCTTGGTCAGTTCTTGGTGCATTTTTCAACGTACTAAAAATGAATGTGCGCCCCCTGCGGATATGTTGTGGATCTGCAGCACAAGTAACAGACTGCAGTAATAGGTAACACATCACCAGAGACTATAATAAATGACACCACACATTAATGGAGACACAAACACATTGCACAGATTCCAAAACTATTTATTAAAGTCATTTTTTGGTTTGAATTTGAACCATCCAGCGTAATATAAAGGATTTACTGCAGTAAGAGGTGTGAACCAGAGGAATGGCGAAAATAACCCCCATTCAGGGGGAAAAAATTCCTTCCTGACCCCATGAACTGGCGATCGGCTACTCCCTGGTTCACTGCAGTGATAGCACCGGATGGGACCTGTCACACTTATATCTTACTTATATTCTTCTATCCATCAGAAATAACTAAACTGTTACCTTATTTATGTTATTCATATATTCTTATTCATCTATATGATCCTTATCCTATCGTACATTTCCTATACTATATATAATTTATCACTTTAGATTATACTTATACTTAAACCAGTATTATTATATCTAACTTAGTGGGGCTCATTTACGGGTCCGAAAGCCGCTCTTTTGCCGGGTTTCCCGAATATTTCCGTTTGGGGCGAATTGCCCCAGGATTTTGGCGCACATGATTGGCTTTTGGTGCATTGGTGCCGGCTTGCACACAACAGAAATCGGGAGGGGGGGGGAGGGGGCTGTCGGACAACCCAACGGATTCGGACAAACCACGGAATTTAAAAAAGGATTTGTGTCGCAAGATCAAGCACTCACATGCACCGGTGGACCTCGGCGCAGCAACGACACAGGAAGGAACTTGGACGCACATTGTTAGTGAAGACCCTTTGTTTGGACGGGGTAAGTAAATCTGCCCCATTGTCTTCTATCAGTCAGAAATAACTAAACTATTACCTTATTCATCTACATGATTCTTATCCTATACTAGGCTTATCTAACTTATATTTTCTATACTATATATAATTTATCACTTTAGAGTATACTTAAACCAGTGTTATTATATCTAACTTATTGTCTTCTATCAGTCAGAAATAACTAAACTATTACCTTATTTCTGTTATTCTTCATATATTTATATCTTATTCTCTTTTCTATATGTAACATATTTCTCTAGTTTCTTACTTCTATTATTTTATTACATACTATCATATTTTATACCTATGTGCTTGGTTTACAGTCCTTGATCCTGGCGGTAGATGTCCTGTAATTCTCTCTTCCCTTCCATGATAATGATATTGATGATCTGCTCTTGTCGATGAGCAGGAACTGCAGCTGAGCTCCCATAGACTTGAGTAGGAACTTAGCTGTAGTTCCTGTCATTGACCACTACATGGGAAATGGTGCTGGAACTTATTGTTATTCAGCTGACTTTAATCAGCAGTTAGCTGATGGTGAGGGACCTAAAAGCATGACCCCATGGATCTGATTTTAATAACTTATTGTTATGTTCTAGATAGATCATCATAGATAGATCATCAATATCTTTAATAACTTTTACTTTAATACTCTACTGTCTATGTCTTATCATTAGCTTATACCTTCCTACTACATACAGGATTTCTATAGAATAAAGAAGTAGCACTGGTTATCATGACTGATTATCATAACTAGTTAACCAGATGTGGTAACTAGTGATAATTATTATGTGCATTAACACATAACACAGTTAAATTAACACCTCATGTCCTGTTAACCAGCGCTAAATCTGTATTATCCGTATTTTATAACTCATTCCTACATTAAACCTAAACTTATCTATTATTGTTATTATTATTATTATAAAATTTCATACTTATATTTAAGGAGTTATCAGGGTTCAAAAAATGCTTTAATAAAAATTCAAACTCTCTGCATTTCTATACACATCACTAGTCCAGTGCAGGTAAGTTCTAGATTAGGCGATAAATCCCACTGATTTTATGCTATCATCAACAATATTACTATCAATGTATTTTCCTATTAGTAAAAAGGTTTTCCAGGAACAAGTTACATATAAAAGAACATAACCTTTATATAAACACTGATGCTAAGGCTGCGTTCATATCTAGTTATTCCCAGTCCCCGTTGTATGTTAGGAGGTTTCCCAGTGTATGGTTACAACAGAGAGCAATAGCATATCGCACTATAGGCTCATACAGTGGGAAATGTCTTCTGATTCAACTCTTCCCCCCTGAAAGCAGGAGTTCAGTGAACATCAGCAGCAGCCACCACAGTGTATGCTCAGCGGAGGTCTGGGTTGGATGCCATACAGTGACATTTGTCCTCTACAGCCTCCAATGGCCTCCAATGAGCATATGCTGCCCTCTCCAGCAGGTAGCAGGATGTTATAGTGCAAGCTGCACTTTTTAATCCTGTCTTTCTTGCTGGACACATGTATGCTTAGCAGACAAAGGCAAAAAGGTTTCCTCTGTCTACCAGTGTAAGTCTATGGACATGTTCTACATATAAGCTGGGGGGTTTGAGAATTGTGGTAAAATGAGTGAGGTATAAAATCAGGATATGAGTGTTTAGGGTACAGTGACTGTGCTATGGGGTGAGGATATTAGGGTTAGAGTGTAATGGGGTTGGCATGTGAAGGTTAGGGTTCAGTGCGATAGAGGGTCAGGATATGAAGGTCAGGTATTTGTATCTGGGAATAGATTTATTCTATCCTGGAAATCCCCTTTATATAAAGGGGATCTATCTATCTATCTATCTATATTGTATATATATTTATATATATATATTATTTATATATATATGACACCTACTAACAGGATGAAGGATTGTAAACCAAGCATGCTGAAATACTGGTGTGTGCCTCTCTGGCAGGATCCGCTATTCTTTAAACTTCCTATGCCCTTGTTTTTAAGAAAACTGTCTTTTTTTAAAAAAAATGGCTTAAAAAATAATGCAAATTAGTCTGAAGGGCTCCAGGCTCTATTAACACCTTTGGAGCTCAGAGATTTCTGATTCATTTGCATTATTTTATATGCCTTTAAAAATAAAAACAGGACATAGGAAGTTGAAAGGAGAGCAGATCCTACCAGAGGGGACACATACCAGTATGTCAGTGTGCTTGGTTTACAGTCCTTGATCCTGGCGGTAGATGTCCTGTAATTCTCTCTTCCCTTCCATGATAATGATATTGATGATCTGCTCTTGTTGATGAGCAGGAACTGCAGCTGAGATCCCATACACTTGAGTAGGAACTTCGCTGTATTTCCTGTCATTGACCACTACATGGGAAATGGTGCTGGACCTTATTGTTATTCAGCTGACTTTAATCAGGAGTTAGCTGATGGTGAGGGACCTAAAAGCATGACCCCATGGATCTGATTTTAATAACTTATTGTTATGTTCTAGATAGATCATCAATATCTTTAATAACTTTTACTTTAATACTCTACAGTCTATGTCTTATCATTAGCTTATACCTTCCTCCTACTACTTACAGGATTTCTATAGAATAAAGAAGTAGCCCTGGTTATCATGACTGATTATCATAACTAGATAACCAGATGTGGTAACTAGTGATAGTTATTATGTGCATTAACACATAACACAGTTAAATGAACACCTCATGTCCTGTTAACCAGCGCTAAATCTGTATTATCCGTATTTTACACCTAATTATCATTATCATTCCTACATTAAACCTAAACTTATCTATTATTATTATTAAATTTCATACTTATATTTAAGGAGTTTTCAGGGTTCAAAAATGCTTTAATAAAAATTCAAACTCCCTGCATTTCTATACACATCACTCGTCCAGGGCAGGTAAGTTCTAGATTAGGCGATAAATCCCATACTGGAGTAGCCATAAATTGTGAATATTTTTTGAGCCAAGAAAAACCCTTACTGTTAAATTGTTTATATATTTTTATAACTATTTATAACTTATAACTGCCTATTCTTATCTATACTTACCTTACTTACCTAAACACCCTATCAATGAAGGAGGCAGCCCTGGCCCTTAATCTGCGGAAGATCCGTCTTACAGGAATGCAGGACCAGGCGAAGCAAGGTGTCTCCTCCATGTCTTCAGCAGGCACCTCTGCAGTCTCTTCTGCTGCGTCTTCAGCAGGCACCCCTGCAGTCTCTTCTGCAGGCTCTTCTGCTGTCTCTTCGGCAGGCACCTCTGCAGTCTCTTCTGCAGGCTCTTCTGCTGTCTCTTCGGCAGGCACCTCTGCAGTGTCTTCTGCAGGCTCTTCTGCTGTGTCTGATGATCTCTCATCTTCTGTCCACCAGGATGTGTCCAACGATGACTCCTGTAAAAGAAATGAAGTCACATGAAAAGCCGAATGATCTGCTGAACCCCCGTGTGTACAGACCCTGGATGCTGAACAGCGAGAAGAGGTTTGTGCTCTGGACTACTCAGGTTTGGTACATTACAAGAATAAGCCATGGCCATGGATATTCAGCTCTAAGCTGTGTTGTACAGGGAGACTATTACACAGCTTCTTTACCCAGGTAAGTTATCTGAGGGTGCTCTCTACATAACTTTACAATACTTAATATTGTCTTGTACCAAAAGTGTTATCATTTTCTCTTTTAAACCTCAATATAAAAACGTATCATCTGGTGATATCACTTACATCGTACTCGTCCAGGATGCTCAGGCCTTCCTCCACGTTCATGTAGATCGGCTGAAATAAATCAGGTGATGGTTATTTTTTGTGACATTTAGTATTATTATCACCAATGTCATTGTCATCCAGTGGATGTATAGAGAAATGGGTAGCACATCCTGCTGTATACAGGTTCTCTGGAGCCATGAGCTCATGTGCTGCTGTGATAGACTCCCTGTTATCTGTCAGGATTTGTATGTGATCAGTGAGTAACAAATGGAGTTAGAAGATTGGGGGCATTTATCAAACGCCAGCGCTTGTGTGCCGAAGTATGATAAAGTCCCCACCTCTCCGGATACATTAGGAGGCTCCGGCTTCCTGATGTATTCGGCAGGGCGCCTGTGCCGGCATACAATCTTACCCCCGGCCCTGTCTGTGTAGAATTGCACCACAACCTGTGAACTCTCACTTCTGGAAGTTTGCCACTAGAGATTGCACAGACAGGGGGCGCTCCTGTCCTCCCATTACACCACTGGCCATGCTCCTTTCACCCCTCCCCATCCACTAGAAAGGGGGAAATAATTGCATTCCTGGGGGTTCGCTGATGATTGCGATTATTTCAGTGCTTGTATGTCAGGTCACTGGTGTACAAACACTGATAAATCTCCACCATCTATAGAATTATAGACTGAGATGTATGTGTGAGGTCTGTGTCTTCTAAGTGTCTTACCTCATTCTCAGAGTCTTCTTCCAGATGTGTGTCCTTAGAGAAGGAAAGAGATAAAACAGCATATTACATACAATAGTACAATCCTGTCACCTATTTGGGCAGTGAAGTCCTGTAGTATGATGGTCCGGTATCACTTACATAGCTCTCTGTGATCTGGAGGCCAATGGGTCTTGCCTATAAAAGAAATACAAGTTTTATATTATTAGTGTCCCTTTCTTTATCATGTGAATGTGGTTCTCAGCTTTGTCATTGTGATCTCCATCATTAAACAGCATGTTTAATACAGTGATATTTTTATAATATCACTTACATATTCTTCAGTCATCTTCACAATGTCATCTATGACGTCTTGAGGAATAGGCTGCAAAAGAACTAGTTATATTTAGTTTTATAAGTTTTAATAACAAAAATAGGCACAAGTAGAGGTAATCTCATGCCAGCTCAGCAGTGAAGCAGCCTCATAAGCTGTCCACCCGCTACAGCAGCAGTTGCAGGCTGTAGTGGGTGGGATACTGTCGACCTGACTTCCCCGCTTTATCCAGGTCCAGCCCTTTAAACAAATCAAATCTTCAAGCTGCAAAGAAAATAGAACAAAAACTGCTGCAAAAAATGACCAGAGATGCCTTTTTTCAAGCTCCATGATGTCAATGTCTCTTCTAGATTTTCAGTGTTTTTTCCATCCTAGACTGTAGGGGCGCTATCTGTCCATCTATATATACTTGAGTATAAGTTGACACGCGTATAAGCTGAGGCCCCTAATTTTACCACAAAAATACCTGAGAAAACCTATTGACTCGAGTATAAGCCGAGGGTGGGAAATGCATTGGTTACATGCCCCCCAGTATATAGTCAGCAGCGCCCCAGTTTGTAGCCAGCCCCTGCACCCTAGTATAAAGCCAGTAGCCCCCTTGTGTATAGCCAGTGCCTACCCCCCACCCCGTATATAGCCAGCAGCCCTCTGCCCAGCCTAAAAAAAACCCAAATACTCTATTCCCACCTTGTTGACACCCCTGCAGGTCCTCTTCTGTCTTCAGCTACGGCTCTGGCTCCGTCTTCAGCTCTCTTTGCAGTCCCCTTGCATACACTACACTGCTGACATCATAGTGTGTATCGACAGCGGCGCAAAAACTATGATGTTGGCAAGCAGCTGACGTCATTGTGTGTGCAACTGGACCGTGTGGGGAGCCAAAGCCAGAGCTGAAGACAGAAGAGGACCTGCGGTAGGGGGGGGGGGGGTGTGGGAAAGGTGAGAACAGAGGTTTTTTTTCATTGACTCACGTATAAGTCAAGTAAGGGTTTTTCAGCACATTTTTTGTGCTCAAAAGAATTTGGCTTATACTTGAGTATATATGGTAGTTATCAAACGCAGAGGTTTATATGTGAATTATTTCATACTAGGCAAGGAGGTGGAAACCTTTTATCCTCAATATCTTTTGGAAGAATTTTACAAAATTAAGCATCAAATAGAAGTGTGTATTTTAAGGCCTGCACCTAATAGCTGGGATTAAATCCATTACAATCATTAATACAGAAATGGTAAAATAAAGACCCCAATACTGACATCATCCATGGAGGAGGACAACAGTGATGATGCATCGTAGACACTGTTGTCCTCTGGCAGGTCCTCGATGTCATCTTCCATGAGGCTGGATAACAGTGATGATATATCGTAGACACTGTTGTCCTCTTCCAGGTCTTCCATCTCTTCTTGTTTGGCGGCTGGCTCCTGTACAGAGGTAACGTTTATTAAATTAAACTGCAAGTGTGGACCCTACTATATATAGTCACACAAAAAAATTCATCCAATGTATAGGAGTAGTAATTTTTGATAAATGGAAGCAACGTAAATCCTGAAGTGTTCGTTTATCGGGTGTACCATATACCACATTTACAAGGGAACATATACGAGTGCTGGCATATGACAGCCCCACTGACCCCGCAGCGCAGCCGGATACGTTAAGAGGCTTCTTGCTCTTGATGTATCCGGTGTCCGGCTGCGCAGCGTTTTATTTTTATGCTAGGCAAATAATCCTCAAGGTTTTCAATTTAAATTACTTACAATGTTTCCAAATATTTTCTTGAACACGTATACTGGTGTTATAATTGATAGCTCAGCTTACAGGTTCAGTCGTATAATTGAAACAATTACAATGTTGCTTCGGGATATCCTCAAACAACTTACTAAGGTTCTGCATTACATCGCTAGCACATACTCACATGTCCAATGTGTCACATATTACAATGTTGCTTATTAAGGGGTTGTCCTGACACAACTGAAACTAATTCTGTAATACACTGTAATCTTCCATCTACATGTTCTCCTACATCACAATTTACATGTAGATTCTAGTCAACTCGTTCACATCGAGATTCTGCTCTGCTAGTTCAGGACACACAGTTTTATCTGCTGGTCAAAGCTCCATTACATGGTTCTGGCTAAGCTAGTCTCTGATATTGACCCCATATTGATAGTAATAATAGTAGTGTTAGCCTAAATTCCCTTGATGAAGCCTGTTAGACTAGCAATACATGTCATGGGCCATAAGCGAGTGTTTAATTTGCAAGTGTCAATTTTGGGTAACTTGGGTGAATGCATTTTTCATTCAGAGCCAGTTTGTTTTGTCACATTGTACAGGCTAAGTTTTTATTTTATTGTAATGTGGACATATGAGGGATTATTTTTTTGTGGAATAAGAAACACTTCACACATACAATGTGGGTCATCTATATCTTATTAATAAGAATTTATTAAAAGGATTGGCCACTTTACCTCATGTTATTTTGTAATGTGTGTGTAAGTGTGAGGGGCAGAATATTAGGTAATTTACCTATATACATTTATTACAAGTTCTGCACTAATTCTGTAAAGTGAACCCTCCTGTCTTTAACCTCATCAGCCAGACATTCGTGTCCAGCCACAGATGGAGGGTCATGTGATCTCTAACCTTCCATGAACAATCACTAGTTAGGGTGACGCTGAGCTATCAATAAGAGAGTGTGAAACACAACATTATAACACTGTATACTGCCAATTGTCCATCTAGCTTTTTTTTGGCGTCCTCCACAGATATATCTTCATTTGTCATATATTTTTACTTTTTTAAACACAATTTTTGGGAAGAATTGTGCACTTGGGTCTTATAGTGCTTTTCTTACCCCTCTTTTTAGCCCAGCCTGAGAACTAAAACATATAGTATATTCTGTACATTTATGTCATATGTGAATGATATTCTGTGTAAATCTGAAATATAATGTTTTAACAATATTTTAATATTAAATATGTTTAATACTGTACACACTTCTATCGTCAATTGAGTATAGATAGGTGCTCGGCTCTATACATTTCTTGCTTGACCATATAGTCCTGTGTGCAGTGTAAATAATGTGTGACTAGGACTTACCAGCGGAGGATGAGGGGGGTGCAACCTGCAACCAAGAAGAGGTTCAATAATACAGAAGAAGTAACTCACAAACAAGTACACAGACACAAATATACAGACAAGTACACACACACAACTACACAGACAATTACACACACACACAAGCACACAGAGACACCAATACAGAACAACAAGTAACAAGTAATACACAGACAAATACACACAGAACAACAAGTAACAGAAAATATAAAAGATAAAGCTCCTGTGCGGCTCAGAAGTGAAAAAGATGCGAGTTGCTGCGGGCAGAAGACGAGATGCGGCGCTCCCTCTCCACTGACTGGCAGTTGGTCAGTTGCTGAGCAGGTGGCAGGTAGTGAGCAGGCACATGCCCGGCTCCTGCCAGTCACATGACCTACAGTCATTCTATTGTGTTGGTTTGAATGTTATACATTGAAGTCAATAGTCTTTACCCATAATGTCTTCTCTTTCTAAAAGAGTAGACAGAAGTAACAAAAATAATAATATAATGAAAAGGGGCAGATAATGATTTAGGGTCCACCGAGGGTGGGTATTATAAGGTGGTTGGGGAGAACCCACCATGAAATGTTCCACTTCTAGGTCAGGAGTTCATAGAGGGAGGAACACTTGTAAGGTACAATGACAACATTTCCTTGTCCTGACTTACATAAATTCAGCTTGAGAGCAAACATACAGGGGGATATTTATTGTGTGCATATGATAGGCCCGCCGATACATTTTTGCAGCGAGTCTTCCGTCTTTAGGTGCATCAGACAGGCTGCTGCGCAGCTTTTATTCCTGCCTTATTCTTATTTCTACTCCCTGCCTGGCGAAGAAATAAATGCAGCCGGCAAATTTTCACATGTGAAAAGTCGCCGTCAGCAGCGATTGGGGAAAAATAATTGGGTCAATTAATGGCAACTCCTTATAACTATGTCCCACAGGATCTTGTATGTAACCCAGGTATGGCCTCAATTTCAATCATCCCAATCTCTCCTTTTTCAACATTTAAATTTTTCTTATTATAAGAAATCACACAGCTACCATATATACTCGAGTATAAGCCAAGATTTTTATTAAAAGTTTTATTATCAATAAGAACATGTTTGGGATTACTCAAGTATAACCTGACCCAAATATAAGCAGAGGTACCAAAGGTACCAGAGGTAAAATAAGCATTTTACCACAAAAACCTGGGAAAACTATTGACCTGAGTATAAGCCTAGGGTGGGAAATGCATTGGTTGCAGCTTCCACCTAGTATATAGCTATTCAGCTGCCGGTCTCCCAGTATGTAGCCAGTCCCCTGCCTCCCAGTATATAGCCAGCCGCCTGCCTCCCAGTATATAGCCAGCCCCCTGCCTCCCAGTATATAGCTCGCCTCTATCCCAGTATATACCTAGCCTGCCCCCAGTATATAACAGTCCCCTGCCCTAGTATGTAGCCTGCCCCTGCCCTAGTATATAGCAAGCACCTTGCCCTCCAGTATATAGCCAACCCACAGTCTATAGCCAGCCAGCCTATGCCCCTCAATATATGGCCAGCCAGCCAATGCCCCTAGTATATAGCCAGCCTGCAGTCTATAGCCAGACAGCCTATGCCCCTCAGTATGTAGCCAGCCACCCCATGCCCCCAGTATATAGCCTGCCCCTGCCACAGTACATAGCTAGCCTCCCATATAGCTAGCTTCCCACAGTTTAAAGTCAGCCCCCTGCTCTCCAGTATATAGCCAGCCAGACCCCAGTTTACAGCCAGAAAGCATATGCCCACCAGTATACAGCCACTTTATAGCCTGTCAGCATGTCTCCCAGTATATAGCCTGCCGGCCCATGCCCGCTGGTATATAGCCAGCCAGCGCCCATACCCACAGTATATAGCCAGCCTCCAGTATATAGCCAGCCAGTTTATGCCCTATTGCATATAGCCAGTCAGACAGCGAGCCCCAGCCCCACCAAGCGCATATATCGCTCATCAGGAGGGAGGACCCGGTGATGTCACTGTCCATATTAGGACAGTGACATCACTGGAGGAATGACCTGCTCCTCAGCAGCAGCCAATCACAGGCTGCTGCCGATGTACACTCGTCCCCCCGCATGCACAGGGGTGGGGTGTCCCAGAGTGACATATCCCACTGCATAGGCATATAGCGGAATACGTCTGTGCCATACATTGTAAGGACACGTAGTAGTCCTCTTGATATGTCCTTACAACGTATGACTCAAAACATGATGTGTGACAGGTTCCCTTTAACTATGACTCTATGACATGGAAACCATCCTGGAAACTAATTTCAATTATGTTCATACTAGACAGCTTTCCAGTGTAATTATGTTTGCTTGGGCCAAAGGGTTTAATAAGAAAGGGTAGATGGAAAACTGCCCACTTATTTAAGGTATTACTTATATCAGGGATGGGCAATTAATTTTCCCATGAGGCCACATGGAAAATTAGAATGGCTTTAGAGGGCCATATTAATATACTTAACTCAGTTTTACTCAATACCTAATTCCCCTCTCCCCTCTAATTACTTCCACATTCATTATACCCCCATTCATTACGCCTATATTCATTATGTCCCTTGTAATTGTGCCCACATTCATTAAGTCCACATTCTTTATTCTCCCTCTCATTACACCCACATTCTTTATGCCCCCACTCATTACACCCACATTCTTTATGCCCCCACTTATTATGGCACATTCTTTATGCCCCCTTTTATTACTCCCACATTCTTTATGCCCCCTCTCCGTACACCCACATTCTTTATGGCCCTATCATTACACCCACATTCTATATTCCTTATCTTATTAAGCCCACATTCTTTATGCCCCCTCTCATTATGCCCACATTCATTAAGCCCCCTCTCATAATGCCCACATTGATTATGCCACCTCTCATTACATCCACAATCTTAATACACCTATTTATTGTGCCCCTTATTCAGGGTCGGACTGGGGGCCTAGGGCCCCCCAGTGAAATTGATTCTGGGGGCCCACCTACTGCTACATGGAAATATTACTTGTGCAGTCTAATGGCGCATTCAATTCCCCTCAAATTGTAGCCCAACATATTCTGACCCCTCATCTCTCTTCTCATTTCCCCCTTATCTTGTGGCTCCCATCATCTTCCCCCATATTGTGGCCCTATCATCTCCCCCTCATACTGTGGGCCCATCATCTCCCCCTCATATTGTGGCCCCATCATCTTCCGTTCATATTGCGGCCTCTCCTCTCCCCTCACATCTTGTGGCCCACATCATCTCCCTCTCATATTTTGGCCTCTCACCCCCCCCCCCCATAAATTTTGTCCCCCTCATCTTGTGATGCCCATCACCTCCCCTTCATACTGTGGGCCCCTATCATCTCCCCCTCATCCTATGGACCCTATTTTCTCTCCCTCATATTGTGGGCCCCCATATCCCCTTCATATTGCTTCCTCTTATCTCCTCCTCATTTTGTTGTCCCTCCCATCTCATCCTGTGGTCCCCCAATTAGCTCAGCCCCAAACTCAATGTGCCCCGCCTCACCCCCCCCCCCTATTATTGCCCCCCCCTTATGTGTCCCCCCCCCCCCCCCCCCCCCCCATATTGTGGCATCTCATCTCCCGCTCACCCTTTGGCCCCTCACATTTCACCTCATATTATGCTACCCTCACCCCCCACCCCCATATTGTGGCCCCTCATTCAGTGGGCCCTTATCTTGGGGGCCCCTCTCTTCCTCGTCTGCTTGTTTCTACTGTAAAAAAAAAAAAGACACAGCTCTTCTCTTCCAGCTGTCTGTGCTGCAGTGATGTCGGCCGACATGAATACATTGCGCCTTCCAGCCTCACCACACAGATGCAGCAGGTGAACAGTAAGGATGCAGAGAGCTCACAGCTCTCTGCACCATCAACAGCACTGCAGTAGGGGCGGAGTCAGCGGTGCGGGTGAGGCGGAGTCAGTGGCGGGGTCAAAATGTGTCGGGCCCACCGGTGTTTTCACCGGTATGCTGGTGGACCAGTCCGATTGTGCCCTTATCCTTATGTCTAGAAATGGGCGAATTTGTTCGACATGACACGCCGAATTTTTTCGAAAAAAATTTGATTTGACCCGAATTGTATCATAACCCTATGCTTAAATATGCATAGTGAGCATGGTTTGGTCTTCAAACAATGCTGTGTTTTAGTATGACACGCACATGACAGCCGCCGCTCTTATAATCGCTTCACTCTTCACTTCCATGGGCACTTACAGAGGCCAACTTCACCAAATAAGTGAAGCGGGAACACAGCCTGACAAGGTAACATCTGTGCCAGCTCGAAAGGACCGAGCTGAGGGCCAAGATCCCACTATAACATCAAAGAGTGCACTCTTTTTACACTGACATCAAATGATTCCATAGATTACAACAGAACCTGTTCTGTTAAACGCAGATACATGTAGAAACACCCCAAAAAGAGTGGAGAGGGTGTCGGCAGTAATTTTGCATTGACGCCACTGATCATTTTGCCCTTCATTTCGTCCGGCATTGTCCGATTTCAATCGGTCAATAATCCATCATCAGTATTGCTAAAGTCAAAAACAAACAGGAGTGGATCCATAACAGAGATGACCAGTAAATGGGATATTTGCATGTCCTTTGTGTTCTGTATCCACTCCTGCTTTTGGCTATCAATCCTGAGGCTTTTCATTCCAGATGAAATGAAGGGGGAAACTAAACATAGTGGCAACGTCATAGAGCAATGGAGAGTGAAAACAGCATTATGAAAATCACAGGGTGTTCCAGGGAGACATCGGTCAGTTGGCAGCAGCATGAGTAGACCGCAGAGTGGCACAATGACAAATTATGAAGGTGGCTGAAACATGGTAGGACACAGAGTGGCACAATGAAAGAGCATGGAGGTGGCGGCGGCAGCAGCAGCAGTGGCAGGAGCCCACAGAGTGTCACAATGACAGATTGTGAAGGTGGTGGCAACATGGTAGGCCACGGAGTGGCAGAATGACAGAGAGTGGAGATGGCAGCAGCAGCATAAGGTCAGAAAGTGGCACAAGACAGAGTGAAGGTGGGGGCAACAGGGGAGGCCACATTGTGACACAATGACGAAGTTTGAAACAGATTTGAAGTTGAAATTTTCAATTTAAATTTGAATTTGAAGATTAGAGACTCCACATGCATGATACATTACAGTTTTCCTGAAAATATGTCTTTGCCAAAAAAGAACTGCAAAGGTGGCACCAGTAGCAGCAGCATGAGGTCAGAGGTGTGGAGGTGGTGGCAACATGGTAGGCCACAGAGTGGCACAATGATAGAGTGTGGAGGCAGTGTCAGCATGCAGCAGCAGGAGGCACACAATGATAGATTGGTTCTCCTTGGGGTAACGATGGCCCCCGCCGCACTGAACACCCGCTCTGATGCCACACTACTGGCCGGGCAGGACAGCTTCCCTACTACAAACTCAGCAAGTTGCGGCCACGCATCAAGTTTGGCTGCCCAGAAGTCCAGGGGATCCTCTACCTGGGGTGGTAAAGTGCTGTCCAAGTAGGCCACCACCTGCTGGTGGAGGGTCTGCTCCATGTCCTACTGCTGCAGGTGGCACCTACCCTTCTCACAAGGCAGGTGAAGGAAGTTGCTCAGCTTAAGCTGCTGCTGATGGAGATGCTACTGCTCCTACCCCCCCCCCATTTCCCCAAAGCAGCCATTGCAGTAGTACGTGAGTGCCAGGAATCCCTCGGTCAGACCTGAGGATTGACAATGGCGCACAAAGGCAGCGGCCAACTGTCTTTTCAGTATTTCTCTATAGTACGCCAGTTGTTCCTCCCTCTTGGCAGTTCGAAAAAAGTCACCCATTTTTTACCGGTAGTGAGGGCCCAAGAGGGTGGAGAGCCAAAACTCATTCCTTTGCTGGATGTTGACTAGTTAGGCATCCATCTTCATAGAATACTGCCACGGTGCTTCTGGGTCATCTGCCTTGTACCTCCTCCGGATGCTCATGCTCCTCTTCTCTTGTCACCTGAGTGGAAAAACCACTGATTTCACCAGACTCTACTTGTGCACCAATGTCCTCCAGTTCAGCTCCCACCGGACTGAGATGTAGTCTCCACTTCTCCAGTGCCCTGACCAGACAGATTTTGCAGCATGAGTTCCAGGACATGAAGCAGTGGAATTACGTTATTCGTCCCACAGTCCTGGCGACTGACAAATAATGTGGCCTCTTCAAAGGGCCTGAGCAAACGGCAGGTATCACGCATGAGCTGCCAGTGGCTGACATCAAAGTTACACAGGGTAGTATTCCAGTCCACTTGCATCATCAAAAAAATCATTAATGTCTTTTCTCTGTTCATACAGGCGGTCTAACATATGGAGGCTGGAATTCCAACTGGTGGAAACATCGCATATCAGACTATGTTGGGGGAGGCCGTTCTGACACTGCAACTTGAGAAGGGTGTGCTTGGCTTTGTAAGAAAGGCTGAAGTGCATGCACAGTTTCCTGTCCATTTTTAAAATGTCTTGCAGATGGGTGGAAGACTTGAGGAATCTGTGACAGAACACGTGCGCCATGCAGGGCGCATGGGCCATCCCTCCTCGTTCGCCCAAACAAACCAGGTGTAGAACTGTGTGATACCGCTGTGCCCTACACGTGTGGTATGAAGGAGCAGCACTTGTGGAGGCTGAGGTGGTGGTAGAGAAGGAGGAGGCGGACACTGGCGCAGGAGCAGCAGTTTGACAACGTGGAGGAAAAAGCTGGATCTTTTGTTCAAGTTGTTGGTGTTGCTGGGCGGAAAGCACATTCACCCAGTGGCCCGTAAAGGACACGTACTGGCCCTGGCCGTAGTAACAGCTCTACACTTCGTGCTGCGCACCTTGGAAGAAACCGATAAGCTCAAGGACTGGCCCACCTTCTGTTCTACATGTTTGTGAAGGCCTGCCTTTTTCTGAAAAAAAAGTGGCTTGGAACTCTCCACCTCGGTTCGGCACAAGCTATTAGTTCTCTGAAGGTTGCAGAGTCCACGACTTGGAAAGGGAGGGACTACAGTACCAATAACTTGGACAAGAGCACGGTCAGCTTCTGCACCATTAGGATGGCTGGACGCATACAGTTGTCTGTTTGTAATTGCCTCTTTCAACGACTGCTGGCACCATATGTAGCAAGGGGCAGGAGCATCTGGACTGGGAGATGATGTCAAAGACAAACAGCTCCCTTCAGCAGAAGAGGGAGCCTTGACTGGCTGAAATGGCATGTGTGCCACTAGGTGCTGCTGCTGATGCTCCACTGGCAGGATGGACCTCCACATCTGTTCCACATTCTCCCAGGCCATTGGATGGTGAAGCTGCATGTGTTGACGCAGGGCCGTGGTGCCAGCATTAGCTCCCTGGCCACGCTTCACTTTCTGCCTGCAGATTTTACATATACACACGCTTGGCTCCTCTTGTGTCTAAACATAAAACTGCCACACCGCCGAGATGGTAATTTTACTTCCAACACTGCATGACTACTGCCAGTACTGAGTGACTACTAACGCTGCTTCCTCGCTGACTCCCTGTACCACTGCGGCCGTTTCTCTCCTGTCCTCACACTGCTGCCACCCTGCTGTCTCACGGCCACAGTAGCGACTTGCTGCCTGCTCCACTGGCTGACACTCTCTACTCCCCATGATCATGAATCCCATGCTACACCCGGCTCCCAAGTGCGATGGGCTACGTTATCGTCAATTTGCGTTTCTCTGTCACTGCTATTCTTCTCAACGGTGTCAGTATGCACAGGCTAGCTACTGCACAAAGCAGCGGATATATGCCCCGTCTGTTCACTGCCAAGCAGCTGCTGACTGTCCTCAAACACTTCGCCCTCGCTGTATAGTGGCACTGAGCCAAGACCACCTAGTAGCTCTCTGGCTGAGGGAAATGAACAGGAGAAAGGCTGGTTGAGGACAGGTGAGGGCTGCTGACCTGCTCCTGGGCCATGCCAACTAATTGTTGTATCTGACGAACCCACGGACTCTTGGTTGGGGTAGTCAGGTGTTATATTTGAGGAATTGGGTGACCTAGTCAACCAATCAATCAACACACTGCTGCTAGATGACAACAGCAGTTCTGGCCTCACAGAATCACCCCTGCTACAACGTCCCCTTACTGTACTGCGACCTCTGCCTGCTCCACCTGCCACCTCTCTGTCTGACATAGTGGTTAATCAACTACGTGGATTTGACACGTATTTCATGCTCTCAACTTTAGAAAAAAAAAAAGAATGGGAATTTGTATTATACAGATACCCAACAACGGACACCCTGTAATTGGAGCGAAAAATCACTCTTTAAACTACATGGATTTGACACTTATTTCTAGCTCTCAACTTTAGTAACAAAAAAGTATGGGAATTTGCGTTATACAGATACCACAAAACGCACACCCTGGGATTGGAGCAGAAATCGCTACAGCACAGTACAGTAAAAGCAGCTAGACGCTACGAACAGCATTTGCAGTGTGAAATGCCAAGATTGCAAATGGCCGACAGCTTTTATAGGGCTGTGTGACATCACATAAGCCTGCCGGTCACTGATTGGCTTACAGGTCTGCAGATGACATCGAGGGTGTTCCTTTCTCCTTCACAGAGTTCTCTGCACCATGTAACACATTGGGGGTCATTTACTAAGGGCCCGAATCGTGTTTTTACGTCGGGTTACCCGATTTTTACCGCTTTGGGCTGATTCCCCATGAATTGCCCCGGGATTTTGGCACACGCGATCGGATTGGATCTGCGCCGGCATGCACCCCACGGAAATCGCGGGCGTGGTCGTCGGAAAACCCGTCGGATTCGGAGAAACCACACCTTTTTTTAAAAAAATTGTGCCGCTGGATCGCGAAAGGACCGGGTAAGTAAATCTGCCCCAGAGTGCTTGTGCCCATTTAGCAAAAAAGAGGGGAAAAACAACTTTCTTCCCACGAATCAGCATAAACTTCTGATTTGTGACGATTCAAATTTTCTGTGAAATTTGTATCGAATTCCCCTTCGTTTGAATCGATTTGCCCATTTCTACTTATGTCCCCTTTTAAAATACTCCCTATTTTATGCCCCCATTTAAAATGCCCAATCTACTAATGCCTTCTTTTATAATGTTCTCTCCATTATGCCCCCATTTAAAGTGCATAGTCTATTCAGTCTGAACAAGTGTTGCTTTAATTGGCCGGGAAATTGATATACAGGTACTCTAAAACACAAGGGGACATATTGATTATCGGCTGGAGCTATGTAAAAAGATACAACAAATTTATGCCGTTTCAAATATCTGCCGAGCACTAGCATACTTCCTCTGTATACTTGGGAGCTACGCTCTCAATTCTACTTGTGAGGTCACTTATATTGTACTGATCCTGAGTTGCATGCATACAATACTCCTTTTCCCTTCCAAAAAACAAAACAGATTAACACTAAACACTATTAGACCCACTAAAGATGAATGACCCAGACTGTGTACATACATTACATAACTTATCTTGTACTGTTCCTGAGTGACATCTTGTACTCTAATTTAGAGTACCTACTTCTGTTAGAAGAGTCACTTGATGCATACATCACTTCTTCTCTCCTGTACATCCCCTATAATATCCCAGAATAGCGCTCACTCTGTGGTGTAGTTACTCTGTACATATATTAAATACATTATACACTAATTTTATGCTAGCATAGTACAATTTTTAGGGTGCCCCAGGAGAAGACTTCATGTTCACCTATAATCTGTGTGATGTGGCAGGAGTGGAGGTGTACGCAGCTTATGTCAGCAGCCAATGTGAATTCTTGACAGCCTGGAGCTCCACCTGTCACAAAGCCCAAAGTCTTGAAGAATTATGGTCATTTACAGCAGGGTCAGCAGTGTCTGCGCTAAACCTTCAAGGCCCCAGTGTTCACGGCTGTGTTTTCACCAGTGATGGATGAATTCACTCATTCTGTGCTTGCAGTGTGATGAGACTTTCTAAATTCACCTGAAGCTTCTTTTTCCAATATGTCACAGGCTGTCGGCAGGTGACCTTCTCATATTCCTCAGTGCAGAAAACCCGATGGATCCCACTTCTCAGAAGAAGAGTGGGGGAAGTGCTGAGATGAGATGGTAAAGAGGGGTCTACATGGCTGTTCATTTGTACATCACCCATTGTACATGAAAATGGGTGATTTTGCAAGGACCTAACATGTAACATGTAATGAAGATCCCAAAAAATCCCTTAGACACAGCGTTCATGATCAATTACATACACACATGTATACAGCATCTAAGGAAATATTGTATAAATATAAAACTGTGAGCTTTCAAAGAAGGGATTTGTTGTAGAGCCACTAGTTCCACCTATTTGGACGACACACAGAAATGAGTAGCATCACTTTACATTGGCCTATTTATCAAAAGTATTGCAAACTTCAGTATGTGGAGTTTGCCTTTTGAATGTGGAGTCCACCAGATTATTGAATTACTGGCGCTTGGTCCTGTCATGCTATCTGCGCACAATCGTGCCACTGCCCAGGAAGCGGTGTACCAGTCTTATTTAGTTGAACCTTTAACATTTGTAAAGCGCTACGATTTGATGGCACTATATAAAGATTATTATTGACGCATGCAAACACCTCTTAAAGGGGTATCCCATGAAAGACAACGATTCTAAAATATACTCAGGATAACAAAATAACCATTCTCATTCACTGTTATAACATAATACAGAATTCACAGATATAATTCCATACTGTCTCTATTAGTCTGGTGTTTTACAATTTGATTTCCCTGGATCCGATGTAAATTCCTGACTATTTCCTTATCTTCTTTGCATTGCAGGAGCGGGGGATGGTAGGAGCAGGAGAAGAGTACACACTACTACTTTCACAGCAACAGACACAAAGCAAGATAAGGCTTGATCTGGAGGGAAAAGGTGCAATAGCAGCTCTGTCAGTGTGTTTATTATTAGGTGGGCAGTAGAGACAAAGTATGTCATTGTGTCTTATATCCTCTATCTTAATTTTTGTGTCATCTCTCTTTTTCCTGTGTCCACATACTACGATGTTCAGATTCTAAATAAAGTGTAGATTAAACCATGGACTTGATAATCTAGCACAGTGCAAGATACATGAACTGGATATGGAAGACATCTCTGTACTTTCTCTATCCTTCTATCTGGAGATACACCAGCTTCTATGCAGCCAGAAATCTGCTCTAAATTTAGAAACACAAAAGTTCATCATCATCCTTCACCTTCTATGACAAATGTAGTAATGTTCTGCTATCCCCCTAGAGATAACAAATATGCAAGTGGATATAGTCTTGTCCCCAAGTAGCCACTGCGCTTGCCCCCCCCCCAAGTAGCCAAACGCTTGCCCCCCCCAGTACCACAGCGCTGCCCCCCCAAGTAGCCCCACAGCGCTTGCCCCCCCAAGTAGCCACTGCAGCTTGCCCCCCCTCAAGTAGCCACAGTGCTTCCCCCCCAAGGCCACATGCTTGCACACCCCAAGTAGCCACAGTGTTTGCACCCCCTCACAAGTAGCCACACGCTTGCCCCCTCCAATACCACATGCTGCACCCCCCAAAGTGCCACACGCTTGCCCCCCCCAAGTAGCCACCACTTGCCCCCTCCTAAGTAACCACAGTGCTTGCCCCCCCCCATCAAGTAGGCACAGTGCTTGCCCCCCCCAGTAGCCACATGCTTGCACCCCCCAATAGCCACAGTGCTTGCCCCCCAAGTAGCCACAGTGATGGCCCCCCAAACAGCCACGTGCTTGACCCCCAAGTAGCCACGCTTGCCCTCCTACTAGCCCAGCGATTGCCCCCAATAGCCACCGTGCTTGCCCCCCCAAGTCAAGTAGGCACAGTGCTTGCCCCTCCCGCCCCCCCCAAGTAGCCAAAGTGCTTGGCCCCCCCAAGTCAAGTAGGCACAGTGCTTACCCCCCAAGTAGTCACTGTGCTTGCACCCCCAGTAGCCACAGTGGCTTGCACCCCCCCAAGTAGCCACAGTGCTTGCACCCCCAAGTAGCCACATCCCTTGCACCCCCCCAAGTATGGCACTGTGCTTGCACCCACAAGTCCACACCACTTGCACCCCCCAAGTAGCCACAGCGCTTGCCCCCCCCCAATAGCCACAGCGCTTGCCTCCCCCAAGTAGCCACAGCGCTTGCAACCCCCCCCCCCAATAGCTCTTAGAAAAGAAAGCATGCGCTGCCACCACCCCCTCATAACATCGTTTCCACTGTACCCACATTACATTCATCTAACAATGCACCCACACATTCTCCCCCCCCCCTGCCCTTCTACATCCATGTCCCACTGCTTCCGAAACATTCTCCCTGTACCCCCACATTACATAAGTGCACTGGCCTCAGTATGACTTCCATACCACAGCACAGTAATCTCTTGCCCAAGTCCTCCT
This sequence comes from Engystomops pustulosus, assembly GCA_019512145.1. Lineage (NCBI taxonomy): Eukaryota > Metazoa > Chordata > Amphibia > Anura > Leptodactylidae > Engystomops > Engystomops pustulosus. The sequence goes on from CM033647.1 coordinate 62,465,180, forward strand.
GTGGTTTGCTCCTCCCGCAGATTCACATGGTAATGACCTCATCAAAGTCCTTTACCACCCACTGCGCGCTATCTAACAGTGGTAGTCAGAAATGACAAAGCGATCCGATATCAAGCAGAAGCAAACATGACGGTAGGTAGGCGGGAAGACATATACGACTGAATTTAACGATAGTATTGACTGTAGATGATGGGTCCTATGTTACAAGAACAGACGTGGTGGGATAGTGGTATAGTAACGACCGTAAGTGAGATACTGATAGTAAGTGATGGTTTTTTAAAAGAGGGGATGGATAGTGTAGTGATGTAAGAAGAGTGGGTGGGATAGTGTGTGATGTAAGAACAGAGTGGGTTGGATATTGTAGTGATGTAAGAAACAGAGTGGGTGGGATAGTGTAGTAATGAATGATCATAGTGGGGTGGGATAGGTAGTATTTAAGAACAGAGTGGGTGGGAAGTGTAGTAATGTAAAGAACAGAGTGGCTGGGATTAGTGTAGTAATGTTTTAAGAACAGAGTGGGTGGGATAGTGGTAGTAATGTAAGAACAGAGTGGGTGGGATAGTGTATAGATGTAAGAACAGAGTGGTTGGATAGTTGCATGTAGAACAGAGTGGGTGGGATAGTGTAGTATGGTAACGAACAGAGTGGGTGGAGAGTGTGTAATGTAGAAACTAGATGTGGGATGTGTATAGTGTAGTAAGTGTATAGTAAGGCAGAGTGGGTGGGATAGTGTAGTGATGTAGAACGAGTGGGTGGGATATGGTAATGTAAAACGAGTGGGTGGGATAGTGTGATTTGTAATGTAAGAACAGTAGTGGGATGGGATAGTGTAGTGATATTAATAACAGAGTGGGTGGGATAGTAGTATGAATGTAAGAACAGAGTGGGGGTGGGATAGTGTCCATTGGTGATTGTAAGAACAGATGGGTGGGATAGTGTAGTTGATGTAAGAAAGAGTGGTGGATAGTGTGTGATGTAAGAACAGTAGGTGGATGTGTTTGATTAAGAACAAGTGGTGGTGTAGAGTGTAGTAACTGTAAGAATCAGATGGGGTGGGATAGTGTAGTGATGTAAGAACAGAGTTGGGTGTGTATAGTGTAGTGATGTAGAACAAGTGGTTGGGATAGTGTATTGATGTAAGAACAGAGTGGGTGGGATAGGTAGTGATGTAAGAAACAGAGTGGGTGGGATAGGTGTAGTGAATGTAAGAACAGAGTGAGGTCGGGATAGTGTGTGATGTAAGAACAGAGTGGGTGGGATAGTGTAGTAATGTAAGAACAGAGTGGTGGTGGGCGATAGTGTAGTGTGTAATAACAGAGTGGGTGGGATAGTGCGTGATGTAAGAGAACAAGTGTTGGGATAGTTTAGTGATGTAAGAACAGAGTGGGTGTGTATAGTGGTATATGTAAAGAACAGAGTAGGTGGGATATGTAGTATTAAGACAGAGTGGGTGGTGATTGTATAGTAAGAACATGTGGTGGATAGTGTAGTACTTAAGAACAGAGTGGGTGGGATTAGTGTGAAGTGATGTAAGAAACAGAGTGGTGGGATAGTGTAGTGAAGGTAAGAACAGAGTGGGGGGATAGTGTAGTAATGTAAGAACAGCGTGGGTGGCCATAGTGTAAGTGTGTAAGAACAGAGTGGGTGGTGTATAGTGTAGTGATGTAAGAACAGAGTGTGTGGTGTATGTGTCAGTAATGTAAGAACAGAGGGTGGATAGTGTAGTATGTAAGAACAGAGTGGGTGGGATAGTGTAGTGATGTAAGAACAGCGTGGGTGGGATAGTGTAGTAATGTAAGAACAAGTGGGTGGATAGTGTAGTGATGTAGAACAGAGTGGGTGTATGGTAGTAGATGTAAGAACAGTGGTGGATATGTTAGTGATGTATACAGAGTGGGTGGGATAGTGTGAATGTAAGACAGTGGGTGGGATAGTGTAGTGATGTAAAACAGAGTGGGTTGGAAGTGTAGTGATGTAAAACAAGTGGGTGGGATAGTGTAGTGATTAGAAAAGTGGTGGGATAGTGTAGTGATTAAGACAGAGTTGGGGTGATAGTGTAGTAAGTAAGAACAGAGTGGGTGGTAGTGTCGTGTATTGTAGAAACAGAGGGGTGGGATAGTGTAGTCATTGTAAGAACCAGAGTGGGTGGGATGTTGGTGTATGTAAGAACAGAGTGGTGGGAAGTTAGTAATGTAAGAACATGGTGGGTATAGTGTAGTAATGTAATACAGCGTGGGTGGCATAGTGTAGTGATGTACAGACAGAGTGGTGGTGTATAGTTAGTGTATGTAGAACGAGGGGTGGCTAGTTTAGTGATGTAAGAACAGAGTGTGGTGGTATAGTGTAGATGTAAGAACAGAGTGGGTGGGGGTAGTGTAGTGATTGTAAGAACAGAGTGGGTGGATAGTGTAGTGATGTAAGAACAAGGGGTGGGATAGTGTAGTGATTTGAAGAACAGAGTGTGGTGGTGTGTTAGTGTAGTGGTAAGAGGGGAGGGGAGCCAGGAGGGATGTCACCCCTGTCCCTGTCTATCTTCTCTTTCTCTTTCTCTCCTATAAGCACAGAAGAAACATGTCCCTCCCCCCGCCCTTTACTATCCCATTAATTTACAACTGGTTATTTACCAATTACACGTATAATTCTATGAAAATGATTGTCTGTTTTTTTTTTTTTGAACTTTGACACTGTTTATCTTGTATCATGTAAAATGAAGTTGGTGTTATCCTCCTAAGCCCAGGGGAAGGGCAATTCTTCAGCCATGGTTCCCTAGAGGTTTCCTCCACAGGGGGTTTTTCCTCTCCTGAGCGCTGTGGGATGACTCTTTGTGAGTCGGAGGTTGCACATATTTAAAGTTTCTGCCTGGAGATTAAAATTTCTCAATGTTATGCTCCTGGCTTTAAAATGGAAGAAGAAAGAAATATCTAAATAAAAATGTAGATATAAAATTAAAAACAAATAAAAGAATATATATTTAAAAAAAAAAACAATAGAATGGGAGTCAAAGTTTGGCATTTTGTTATCTGTCGCAGCTTTTATTTTGCGGTGGAGGAGTCAGGTGGAAGGTGCAGGCAAGTTATTGGTGGACTATTTTAACTTATAGAGGATGTAAAAGCTCATGGTGGTCAACAGGCTGAGCTTTGGAAGTGGCCAGCCTCAAGGCTCTGGTAATGGTAAAAGCAGCCAGGGGCGGGCACGGTGGTGAAGCACACAATGGATAATCTTCACTAGGGTCATTGGTGCCCTTAAAGTGTACTGGCTCTGCTAGAATGGCAGCCAGAGCGTGCGGCCCCCCTTTGTTGATGTCTGGCCGGGTGCTGTATGTCAGGCAGCTTTAGATTGGGGTATTGGGGAATCCCAAAAAGAATACAAATTGTGGTTAAAACTTAGCTTTTACTGAATTCGTTTAAAAGTAAACAAACAGTAATCTGGCTTCAAAGAAATTGTATGAACGCACGGTTGCCCATCTGCAAAAAATAGGAAAAGACAGAGCAAGTGTGAGCCTGGTGGCTTCCTTCATACAGTTCAAGAGTATTGATGCAGCTTATAATGAAAAGGAAAGCTCACCTCTGTGGGCTGCACATCTTGATATGCAACAGGTAAGTATCTACACTCAGATTTCCGGGTGTTCCTCGGTGGAGGTGCCACAAACAAAGGGTCAATAAGGTGATTACGGGCACCCTATGTCCATATAGTGTAGAAAAGGAAAAGGAAAGAGGAGGAAACAAGGTGTTGTAACTAGAGGCATGGGAGGCAGGGGTCAAGCATGACTATCACTCTCCCTGTTAATGCCCTAGGTTCAATTTCTAAAACACCCTGTTAGCCTGACCTCAGGGTTCTGGCCCTAATTGACCACGAACCCCGACCGGAACCTTACCCTAGATACCTAGCCCTGTTATTGGACCTAGTCTAGAGGTATCGTCCCAGTCAGTTGTACGTATGTACAGGAGTTATATTAGATGATCCTTGTAGCAAGAAGTATGTCAAAGGGCAATTGCGCAACCAAATCCCGACAGGGCCTGTTTCACCCTTTTGGGCTCATCAGGGGATAATTAGGTCTGCATTGGGAGCACCCTAATTGGAAAAATATGACAAACAATGTGACTAATATATGTTCAGGTGTCTGTAACCTTCAAACAATAAAACTGATATCATGTAGTATGGATAGTATATTCTTACCTTACACTACATTGATAGATGGTGCTGGGGTGGGTAAAAGTCTCCCTTACACTGTGGGAATAGTGTGTAGGGATAATGGTGATTTCCCTAGTGAGGAAACAAATTGGTTGGTAAGACTACAACAAAGCATCCAACAGGAGGACCGGAGTGTCTGTATAATAACCCAGGTAGGTAGCAGTCTTACCTGAAGGAAAAGGCTAGTTGAGCGATGAAGTGCTGCGGGGGTGCAGATGCACACAGCCCCGTTTGCAGCGGGTAACCAGTGGGTACTGTCAGATCCGGCGTGCGACTCACATATAAGCGCACCGCGTGTTGATGGTACCGCCCCCAACGCTCCACCCCTACCTGTGCGTCACACTCTATGATAAAGAAGTGCGGTCGGCAGCGGGTGCAGCGTGCGCATGCGCCAAAACAGCGAGGAGGGCAGGAGAAACGCCCTCAAGCTGAAGCCCGCCCAGAGGCTCAAACGCACATGTCCAAAGACTTTGCCCGAAGGGCCTCTAGAGCAAGCTGATGGCGCACGCGCAGAGGCGTCCACTGAGGTCAAACGGGGAGGGCAGCGGATGCCCTCACCGGACATGAAGTGGACGTCCCAGGGGACAAGTTAACCGTCGGATAATAAGTAATAGTAGAGTGCGCTAGAAAACCATATGTGCATATGGAAATCTAAATGGACAAGTGTATTGTGTAATCACGATTCGTCACTTGTCCACATAATTAGTAGATAGGGATTTGGGGCCAAGATACAAAAGTGGATTATAGATGCTAGTGAAAATCGAGAATAAAATTATAAGCCATGATAAAGTAAAAAAGGTAAATGCAGTTATAAAAAGCAAGCAAAGCTCTGTTGTTCATTAAGTCCTAATGGGGACTCTGTCTTAAGTCTAAATATCCATTGTGACTCTCTTTTATATATATTTGCCTTTGGAATAAAGACCCAAAGAAGAACAAAAAAAAATCAATTGTGAGCCTGAGATATTATATAATTATTATATGATACCTGATATTATATAATTGCCTAGTTTAGAGGAGAAACATTTAGGGCGCCATTTATCTTTATTTTTCTTCCTGTTTTTTTCTTTTTTGAGACTTTTTTTTGGGGCATTGCAATTTTTGTGCCTTTTTGGGGACATTTTAAAATGTCCGGCGGACATTTGTTTTTCGTCAGTAAGACATTTATCTTCTACTCCAGATGTGTCCAATGTCGCAAATGACATTTATCATTAAAAATTGTTTAAAACTTGCGACATATTTTGGCGCAAAAACTCCAGACTAAAACATACTTAAGGAAAACTTCGAAAATGTTACTTGCGACATTTTTGCGACATTTGTAAAAAAATGTCCCAAAAAGAGATCTTTAAAAAATCCCTCATTTAACACAAGGAAAAAGAGATTGATAAATGACCCCCTTAGATCCACATGATTCTTGCCTATGTACCGAAATCTACAATTCACATTTTGTAATATTCTCCATGAATTTACAAACCCATGCCCTGGAGAAGGTCTCTCCTGCTAAGATAAGCACCAATGAAATCCCACTCTCCAACATGGTCCACAAGTGTCCACCACCATCTATGGGGATATTTATCATACGCTGGCGCTCGTGCGTGATAGCCCCGCCACTGCAAATTCGCAGCCCGATACATCAAGAGGCTTCTGCCTCTTGATGTATTGGGCTGCCAGCAGCGCAGCGTTTAACCTACGCCAGGCAGGGCGTGGTGTAGAAAAAAAGTCGCCGGCAACAGCGAGTGCGCAGGCGCGGGGACAGTAACGCCCCACGCCGGCCCCACTCTAGCATTTGCGATTATTTCAGGGCCTTTGCGCCAGTGGCGGTGCGCAGAGGTCCTGATAAATATCCCCCTATGTCTCTGTGTTGCCACCATATACTTGAGGATTACCAGGCTAATAATTACCACTTGTTTCTTTTTTATTCTTGCATCTTAAAATAGAGATTAATGTTGTGTGACCTTCACAGCTGATGAGCGAAGTAATTGCTGCAATCAACGCATCTCATTGTTATTGAGCCATTATTATATGCTGCATGTATATACAGTACATAGACATCTCTTAATACTTAATATACAGACACCTCCTAATACCATACTTTGTACAAGAAACCTCTTGTATTTGTTATACGTAGATGCCCTGTAATACTTTACATATAGTAAGATAGGGAGGGCATTTATCAGGGCTTCGGCGCTAGGACATTGGTGTAGAAGCCTTGAAATAATCACAAATTCTAGATTATTGCAAACAAATGCTGCTCAGCCACCCGCCAGATCCACCAAGAGGCCAAAGGGGTCGGCGGAGATATCACATGCACGAGTGCAGGCGTATGATAAATAACCCCCATAGAGATAGAATTATCAATTTGTTTAAGAGGGAATTCTTTCATACCGTCCTTTGCACCAAATCCAACACACCTTACACCACATTTGTTAATAGTTTTAGCATGTTTTAGACACTTTAGCAACTGGTATGACAAAGACCCATGGCCTAAAATATGCAAAAATTGTGAAAAATGTTCTTATTTGTATGGGGTACATTAAGCTAACTATTAAACCCAATGTATTCAGCATTAGGCACTTTGAGCCTCCCTGCACACAATGCTGCACTAGGCACCATGCAACACAAATTAGGGGATGTTCCAATGCTCAGTCATACCGATTGCCAGATTTAACATGCAAAGTCAGACAGAAGTGTGTTGTGACCCCTATGTTAAAAGTGCACCAAAAAATACGAGCTGTGCAGGGGGCCCTCTGAACATTACACAGGCAAACTACATATAGTGCAGTTTGCACTGTGCTTAGTGAATGTTCCCAATGGGGCACATTTACTAAAGGCTTTGTGCCGCACTTTAGTCAGACTGTGCACGTTCTTCATGGCTAAAACAGTTTGCACAGGTATTTAAGAAGTGTCTGCTTTGCAATTGTGGTGCAGCTGCGCTGGCTTCTATGCAACATAAATAAGGGGGCGTGCCGTTGGACGATCCGACTGATTTGGACCGAGCACTGTAATTAACTTTGAAATTGTGTTGCACGCCCAATGTTAAAGATGCACCACTAAAAAGATGGTGGACCGTTGGACCTGAGCGTGGAAGCAACACATTCATGATTTCAGGCGCACGATCTTAGTGAATTTTACTTTCTGTGCACTTTTCTAGTACCTTTGGGGCTCATTATGTAGTTTCGCCCCAATATTTGGTAAAACACACCCCTTCATAGTTATTGATATATTCATATAGGACACTGACAGTGGGTCTTGAATTGCATTCCCAAACCCATCCGGGTGCGTTCACACATTAAGCATTAAGGCATGCGTTTTCAAACACAGCTGAGAAGAGCAGATTTGCTGTCAACATTGCGTTTACAAAATGCATGCTTTAACGCATTGTTAGTGCTATGTTAAAATTTGCATTAACATGTTGTTAACATATGTGTTTTGTAAACACAAAGTTAACAGCAATGTAATCTGAAAAATCTCCTCTCAGTTGCTGCAATATGTTTCCAAACACAAGTGTTTATGCCACGTGTGAATGCTACTTCAGTTCAGGAGAATCTGGGAAAACTACATTTACCTGTGTGCTTTACAATTTATTGGCATCCTCATATTTCCAATGCAGTTTACAGCTATGGCAGAGCTGTGCATTACTTGGGTCCCAGAAATATGAAATCAGTCAGTATTTGTAGTTTGTATAATACATACACAAATAAACCATAATACTTTATATAAATGAGGTCTAATACAGTGTCTATAGACTTACAAAAATGAATAGTCAGTGGGAGTATTTCAATGGAAAAGTCAGTCATTAATGGCAGTAAACATGGAATAAATTGGAGTTAAGGGAATGTTTGGACCCCATTGGCCCTAAGAATTAGGTGCCATCACTAGGTGTTATACACCCATAACTTGAAGAACCATTTACCGCATTGTGATAGGAATGGGAATGACATGCCACCATCTGATAGTGTGTCCACCCCCTCTGACTAACCCTACTGCTGCTATACAAGAGAAAACATCAGAGGAAGTGGCTGCTGATCTGTGTCGGCTCAGGTGGATTAATATTATGCAGATGGAGACAATGTAACGAGTTTATTTTGGTGCCTTTTGAAGATGCAGAAACATTGAAGCGCAGACACCTGTCACAACTTCCCTCCCCGCATCCTTATCTCACATGAAACGCTTGATCCAACAAAGACGATAACAACTCAGGCTCCGGATTTACACTCAAAACCTTCACATAAGCAGATCTTCAACCCATTTTGTAATCACCGGATGTGCTGGAATTCTATCTTATTTTCATATTCTCCATATTGTGGATAATTATATCACAATACTTAGAGTATCAGCAACACATTGTCCACAATGATAAAATATCATATGATGTCCTTACTGGGGCAGATTACACCCACTGGGGGGTCTACACTCCAGAACATATTAACCCCATCAGAAAGTGACCCGCTTTAGTTTAAAATTACTCTGTTACAGGCAGGAAAAATACGATGGGGGAATTTAGAAAGCCTTGTTCACTAGTTTTCCTGCCAGTTTTCTGGCTTTTCCAGGAAGTGGGAAGGGGCAGGGAGGGGCATGAACATCGCGACCTGTAAGGGTGCATTCAAACGCGGTATGCCGCCGAGTGCTGGAGAGGAGGTGACCCCTCCTCCCTCCATAGGAAATAGCGCTGCACGGCTGCACACCAGGGAAAAGATAGAGCATGTTCTATCTTTTCCTGGTGTGCGGTGCAGAATGGTGCCACACGTGTGACACTGCATCGCTGCTGTCATTGCTGTCTATGGGACGTGCATGCGGCCGCATGTACAGTACGTCCCCGCAGACGGCCATGTGAATGAACCCTGATATTTACTTTAGTCTTTGCCAGAAAAGCAGCAGAGACTACTGATATAATCTGTGCCAAGTTGAACCTGATCTAAACCGGTCCGATCTGGCAGAGATGCTATCTGGATCTACTAAGAGGCCAGAGCCAGTCTTAGGCCCCTTTCACACTTGCGTTTTTCATGCACGTTTTCTGCGTGTGTTTTTGACGCGCAGAACTTGCATTGCAATCTGACCCATTGTAATCAATGGGTCTTTTCAGAATTGCATTTTTTTCACGCACACACACACGTTTAAATCTCGACATGCTCTACTTTTGCAAGTCACGTGAAAAACGCACCATACAAGTCTATGGAGATGCATCAAAAACGCATTGCACTCTGAGACACTTGCAAGTGCAATGCAAGTGCAATGCGTTTTTCACGCATCAATTGCCATAGAAAAGATAGAGCTCAGTCCTGAGTCCATTATCTGCGCGTGAAAAACGCAATGAAATTGCATTGAAATTGCATTGAAAAGGTGTGTGAAAATCTGAGACACTGAACAAACTCTGACTGGAACCTGATTGCAAAATGTGCGTTTATCACTGACCAAACCCTGATCGCACCCTGATCAGACTCTGACGTGATCTGCAACGCAAGTGTGGAAGGGGCCTTAAGGATTCCCCCTGTGTGTTAACTGTTGACAGGGTGTTCAGGGATCCCATAGAAGACTGCAACATTTGTGCACCCCAATGCAAGACGGGAATAAAGAGGGATTTATAAAGAGACCTAAAACACAGATATGTGATGCTCCTGGGAATGTATAACGTGATGACATATTGCTCTCTTGAGCTGTTTTTATACCTCATGGGTTCTTGAGGCCATCATTTAAGCCATGTATTGTGCCTGCGGATGTTGGTTTACACTGAGTGCTCCATAGAGATCCGCAGGCGGCACAGCGATGGGAGAATCACTGCAACATCCATAACCCCAGCTGGAAGGCAGCGGCTGGAATGGAATTGGTTTAAGGCTGGAGATTTCTTGGGGGATTCGATCAGTCATGTTGACTCCTATGAAATCTCATCAGTCCATCTATTTTGTGCTCAGTACATATTTTATTAAAAGGTCAGATGAAAATGGTCAGCAGCAGCAGATTGGAGTTAACTCTTTACCTTCTGGGCACATAGAAATGCAGAGAAAAATCATTTAGACTCATCCAATTATATACAATTGTAGCTACCAATCACTGAGCAGTACTATAAGAATACAAATATAAGGGATCAGTATCTATTTTGTAATGGCTCAGAATTGGTACATGTTCAAAGGGACCTGGAAATATCATAATAGGTGATGTGAACAAATAATTTTGTTAATAAATGCTGTTGACCCAGGGAGTTATCCTGACTGCCATATTTTAATGAATTTTTTCCTTCTATGGGCCAAGTGGCATCAGCTTTGTATGTTTTTTTTTGGCCTTTCTGTGGATCAACACTGTATGGTTTATAGATTGGATTAGAAGAACTGACCTCTTTTTCAACCATAACTACTATAATGATCAGCTATTGGGGCTCATTTACTAAGGGCAGCGTTCATCGGACTGTTCACCTTTTCCGAGGCTAAAACGGCTTCCAAGGGTTTTTAAGAAGTGTGTGTGTGGGGATTTTGGCACATGCGATCCTCTTTTTGGCGGAGCTGCGCTGGTTTTCATGCAACGCAAATTAGGTGGCGTGTCAGCGGACAGTCCAACTGATTCGGACTCAGCGTATATTTACATTTCAAATTGTGTCGCAAGCCCTAGCACTGACATGCACCACTAAAAAGATGGTAAACTCTGCTAGACCTAGCGGGGAAGCAACACATGCAGGTTATCTGGCGCATGATCTTAGTGAATCGCTGGACAGTGCTTTATCGATAGGCAATGCAATTTCTGTGAACTCCGGTGACCGTGTAAGTAAATGTGCCCCATTGTGTCCAAGTGATTTTTGGGCATGCAACTGAACTGCCCCTACAGTACCAAACGCCCCAATCCCCAGCCTCTCTGGTCACATGTGCAGCAGGGTTCTCTAGCTTCAATCAGGCCACACACTACATTGATTTATAATTATGCCATAATTACTGTTGTGCTTTTAGTCACAGCTAGCAGGTGCATCACTTAGGTGTTTATCGCACCTATGGGAGTGGCAAGACGGACTGGGGTTTTTAAAGTCAGCCATGCAGTCATGGGGATGGTGTCCCTGTAATATACCGAATTGTGAATTACTGAATTGTGTTCAGGTGTCTCTTTTCTCTGTGCTGTTCATTCTCTACACAGGAGAGTTCTGTAAACTACTTCTGTAATGTGAATGAGACAAAATTGAATTTACTCACAGACACAAAATGGGAAAGGACAACAAGGTGGCAGATCTACCGGAGCAGAAGAATGAACAATAGCAGCTGCTGGGCTGATATTAACATATAGATAATGGAGCTGTGATTGCCTTCCCCAGTCACACGACACATGTAATTTCGGGAAAATGCTTGTAATAGTCATACCCCAGTAACCCGAAGGAGGTCATCAAGCTTCTACTCATACAAGTACCATAAGACAAAGTGAGTTTATTTATCCATATAACTTGATAGCTGATGACCAAATAGAAGATAGTGAGCTCCCTCTTCCACTCATTGGCACCCTGCAGCAGCGATTGTGGGTGCAATGATGTCACAGGCAGCTTCTCCGAGGGACCCCTTGCCTGCCTGTATTATCTTTCTGTTAGGCCCCTTGCAGTGAGTATGAAGTCTGTTGCTACAGCCGCATAATATGGATTGGCTAAAAAGCTATAATAGTGTTTACCCTCTACGCCAAAAACTTAAAAAAAGACAAATAAAGGAAAAACAATGCCTAAACTGTATATTTCTAAACCATAACACAAAAATTTGCATTAAATGCATTAATTAAGATGCTTCATGATCCCCAAATCTGAACAAATAAAAGCTGCAGGTCTTTACACAAAGAATAAGCCCTCACACAGCTACCGTACTTTTCGGCCTATAAGGCGCACCAAAAATCCTTTAATTTTCTCAGAAATCAAAGGTGCGCGTTATAGGCCAGTGCGCCTTATATATGAACTTATACAGAAATGTACTACAGACAAGATGTACTGTACATTTACCAGTGTTTAATAGCTCCAACCCCAGAAATTTCCTGCACCTTCCCATACAGTATACAGGGTCCCTAGCTCCTGAAGTGCCCTGGCACCACAACTAACATTGTGCCCATCCTGCCCTCCCCTAGCACGGAGAGACCGGAGCTGCCATAGTGCCGACCACGAGGCAATCATCATCATCAGTAAACAATCCCCGATACCTGACAACCCTGTAACAGGGGAAAGAGAAGGAGCCACAGAGAACCCCACAGGAATAACACCCTGGCTGAGGAGGGAAGGAGTAGGGGCAGAGGGAGACCGCTTAACCTCTGCTGCATCACCCTGCATTAACCCCCAGCAGCCCATACCTCTGAGATCGGAGCTCTCTGACACGCTGAAGAAGTTTCCCGGGAAGTGTAGCTGGCTAGAACTGTGCACAGGTGCATTATTAGGTACAGCATTTGATCCTGCGCCTTATACTCCAGTGCGCCTTATATATGAACCTAAATGTCTTAGCAGGCATTTATTAGAGGTGCGCCTTATAGGCCAAAAAATACGGTATATTAAAAAAATGAGGGTACTTGGAGGTCCATGATGGAAAAGGTTTTTTTCCCCCAAAAGGATTTATTGGGGACATGTATCTGCTATTTTTTTATTTCATTTTTGCAAAGATAAAGGGTTAAAGATCTGTCTACCTACATATCTTTTCAAAAGACACTGACACGTGGATTAGTTTGTACTATCCAAGGAAGCACTGACTACAGCACACAAACCGCATAGAATATAAGGTTACTGTCCCCTTGTGAATATGAGCTAATCCATCTAAAACTTCTGGGGGTCATAACTTTATAACTTAAAAGACAAAAAAAAAAATAATCAGAGGCTCAATGGAAATTAAATATATGTAGAATTTTCTAATTGACAAGTCCTTGAGAATTCAATGCACTTGCTGTATCCTGTAACAAGGATCCATTGAGTGTTCATTATCAGGTCTCCATACATTTCTCATCTCTTCATATATTACATACAATATCCATGGACCAGTACAGATTCTCTGTTATTTCTGTGGAGTAAGTCATTCCGATGCAGGCTCAGCACTCGTTGGTGCAGGGCTTGGATTCTACACCTGTGCGCCCCCAGTTATTATTTGCAGTTCTAGTTTATATTTTTAGAGAACAGATGCTCCTTTGATTTATAGAATTGACATTAAAGGCCGGGGAGCTGGAGCACACCCTAGATGATGCAGCCGGCACTTTGTCTCCATTCTTGAGTCCTGGTAACATTTAAGAGAAAACTATTATTTAATTACATTCTTTCAATTTACCATCTAAATGTTAATCCCCTGAACTTTAATGATAGCTATCACTTTATTTGTTCCCTTGCTCATTCTGTTTGGATGTGACATTTCATAAGTGGGAGCTGCTATAGAGCGATCATAGCGGTAGTTTATTATATTATAGATTGCTTTGTCCTGTGTGATAAGAGATTCTCGGTTACTCTGCTCCTTCATGTTATCTAGCACCCCATAAGGAGGAAGTGTAACATAGGTGGTACGTTCTTCTGTAACCTTTATGCCCATTCAGTATTTAGCACTATCCTCTGCCTGTACAGTACGGCAGAAGATGCACTGCTGATTGTGATTTTGTAATTAATTTGCATTCTGTCCTGAACTAGTCGGAACACTGCCTTATTTCACTGCTGGCTATCTTAATGGATTTCCACCAGACCTTTGTGTCTCCCGTTGACTTTGTTCTGGGCTTCAAATGGCTAACCTAACTAAGATGCATTGATGCCTCTTCCACTCACATTACTCCCTTGCTTGTCTGGTTTGTCTGGATGTCAGGGGACCAGTCAATGGCATTCTGGACCATGTCTCTGATCTCATAAGAGGATTGTCTATCCACTTCCCAGAGCTTGCTATAAGTCTTCTTTGGAACTTGCTAGTGTATTCTGACCTTTGCTTTTTTTGTCTCTATGTTTTCACTTTGGCACAGGAAGTGAATGTCGACCAGTTGTCACCCACCTATAGTTGGATGGGTCTAGCATTAGGGCTCACTGTTCGTGTCTGTTCTTTCCTTTTCCATCTTATTGTCTGTTTCCACATGGCAGAAATACACCATTAGCAGGATTAGGAATAAAGGGAGTACTGCAGGTGAGCCAACGATGCAAGACTGTAAATTTTATAGAATTTTTTTATTGGACAACAACTGTTGATATGTACTGAAAATTTACTGACTTCTATCTTCAGGAAGCAAACCTTTGTATTTGCTAAAACAGGGGTAAAGTATTTAAGTGATGTCCCTGAGGTTTTGTAGACCAAGTCCTGACAAATTTTCCAGTGAATAGATATGGGAATTATGTAAATAACATTGTGAATAGTGGAGATTCAGGCTGCAGTGGAACTCCCACATAACCACTGGCCTCTGTAGACAAACACTCATGGCCGCGACAGAGAAGAGTACAAGATATATTTTGAGATGTTCTATATGTTGTATAAGATGTTTTAAAAAAATATAGACTTTTTTCTAATCCTAGACACCCCTTTAACCACTCCGGCAGGCAAAATTTTTATAGGCCTGCTACCTTCAACCATAGCTGTATGGTCCTTATGTATATAGCCTTGTGTTCTCTTTGTGTTTCTCTGTTGGAAAGACAAAGGGCCAAATCTATAAAACTGGCTGCACCAGTTTTCTGTCGTACTGTGTCTGCTCCGCCACAAAATTCTGCACCTAATGGGGTGTGTTAGTACATGGTCGGACCATGTACCACATTGTGGTAACATGCTTGTTACACTAAGAGCACCAAAAAAACCTGGTGTATTCAGTCTAAGGCTACATTCACACGGCTGCACAGTGCCGTACGAGAGTGGTACGGTGCAGCACACGTGCGCCATCGCACCGTTGTCCTATCTTTCCCCAGAATACGGCGCCATGCCCCATTTTTCTCTATGGAGAGGGATGAAGGTGAGCGGCGCTCATCCCCTCCTCCTCTCCCCAGCGCCGATGGCAGGTTAGTGTTAGTGTGCCTTTAGCCTTAACACAATCGGTGTGTGTGTTCGATGCAACAGATCATTGAAGACCCTGCACATTAGCGAGTTAAACTGCATGTAGTGCTGATTGCCTCACTATTGATAAATCTGGACCATAGTTTTATGTACAATCTGCGTCAAATGCATGTAGGTCTTGATCATCTCTTTGTGTCTTTACTCAGGGCAACAAAACTTGAAATATGGAAATTTACAGCTATATATTTCTAGGATGTATATATATATATAATGTATATATGTATATATATATATGTGTGTGTACACAAGATCCTCTGTGCCTCATTGAAAATCCTTTTCTTTCTGGCATTTCAGGTCATGTCTTTCCTGCCTCGGCTTTGATCATGGAAATCTCTAGCTGACATTAAGGCATATGGAGAATTACGTTATTAACCCGCAATACAGAACTGCCTATTCTTTCACTAGTCCCCTTACATCCAACCTCAAAATGCATGAAGTGCGCTGTTCCTGCTAGAGCTTTCAGTCGATAACTCCCCAGCAGCAGTAATAAATGACATAATTTGATCAATGGGGATCAATTCATGTGCATACATTTAGTACGTGACCTTTGACTCCAATCCCATGTAGAATGCACAGTTTACCAAGAGGTTTCTGTTCTTAGATGCTGCTCATGTATAATGTAGTCGTAGATTTCCACATCACTTCATCCTGGTTTTATGTCCTTGTGCAAAAAGACTCACGTATGTTAAACAAATAGGTTTTATAGATCTATATGTGCAAAGTGACCCTTTACCAGTAAACCTTAAATATTCTTATTTCTTTTAGGGGAAGGAGGCTATATAAATGTCTGTATTTCCCATTTTATCCACTGTATATACCACAGCTTACCAGAAACTGATAGACAACTGTATATTACACTGGATTCTAGAGGTAAGAGCTGCAGTAGGTACTTTAAGTATTCAGACCCCTTTAAATTTTTCACTTTGATTCATTGCAGCCAATTGGTAAGATCAATTATTTTCATTGCACATTAATGTACACACTGCACCCCAGTATAAGCTGACCCGAGTAGGCCCCTACTTTTACCACAAAATACTGGGAAAAGCCTCCCCATTTAATGAAATGCCCTATGCAGCCTCCCCAGTAATAAAATGCTGTATGTAGTACTCCCCCCAGTAATAAAATGCCCCATGAAGCCCTCCACCAGTAATCATATGCCCCATGCTACTCTCCCCCAGTAATGATATGCTGCATGCAGCCTCCCCCAGATAGCAATGACCCATGCAGCCCTCCCCCAGTAATGATATGCTCCATGCAGCCCTCCCCAGTCACAGAGCCCCCGCCCAGCCAAATGCATGATAAGCATTCAAACGCATGTGTTTTTAAACAGACTGAAACCGCATGCTTTAAAACAGTCCGCAGGGCATCACCCCAAGCCACATTCCCATGGTGAGTTTTGAGACACAATCCAAAGGCTCAAACCGTGTTCTCAGGCTGAGGTAACATAGAATTTCCATTTACAAAAAACAATGGCAGGGAAGCCTTTAGATTGTGTCTCAAAATGCATTGTGTGAACACGGCCTAAGAGAGTTCTGACAGGTTACTGCGAAAAAGTGGTTATAAGAACTGGTCAACGTTTTACCCTTTTACCCTTTTGTGGCTGCACTATTCCTTACGTGATACAAATTTTGTCACTGAAGGGGGCGTTCCAGTGCACATTCGGACTGTGCACCACATTTATCATGCAGAATCTGACAGAATTGTGTTGCATGCCCTATGTTAAAGGTGCACCACAAAAAAGTTGGTGCACCCTGTCGAAGAATTCATGAAGAATGAGCGGCACAATTCTTGAATCTGGCGCCCTCTGCACAATACACATAGTACAGTTTGCACTGTACCCAAATGGGTAAATGAGAACTGACTACTCCATATGCAGTATTACCTTGATATATTATATTTTGGCATCTTCAAAGCACCCAGATATGGAAGCTATGGAGCTTTGTTGACTTGGTGAGTTTCACTTCAAATTGGCTTCCTGGTTAAAAAACCTAATTTTGGCAATGGACACCTCTCTGCTAGGAAAAAAATGATATAAGGAATTATGAAAATCGGCTCAATTGCAATTTAAATCAGAGAAATGACAGTTTATGAGTACCCCAAGTATCGGAAATGAATGAAATTATAATTCTGCAAATTTTAGCGTCATTTGTCAAACTATTGAAGCATAATAGAGGAACTTGGTCCCCAGATCCCAGAAGGCACATAGAGGGGAGCTTTATACTGCGGTGGAGATAATCCTGCTGAGATTAGGACCATTGATTCCGTCTCTACAGTAAGAAAATGAATGGTTTGAGCAAAGCGGTGAAAAGCAAACGATGACCATTTACAAGTAAAATGTTCATGTACGGGAAGGTAGATGCAGAATGAGGGAATTGTTCTGTGCCATAATTCTGGTGCAGGAAACTTCCCTGCACCTCACCATCATGTTGGGAAAGTTACTTCATTTCTCTGTTTGTGAACTGTGAAATGCCCCATCATCCCCATTAGCGTCCATTTACCATCAGACCTATATTAACTCCATTTGCATAATGTTTCATAAACACAGAGTCTGATTGACCTTTTTTTTACCTTAATTTATTCATTAGACTTAGCAATTCTTATGGAACTGGTGACTCTTTGCTAAATGACATGGAAAGAGATTGGATGCAATTGTGTGAATTCTTTAATGTGACTGAGGTATATCTAATATTAACCACTTACAAACTGAGAAAGAGCACCAACTCTCTAAACATAGGTGCTTTAAGGATCTCAGATTATATGTATGGATTTAGTACTAGAAAAGGGAGAGGATGTTCATGCTAAAAAGCATATCAAATAGGACCTAAGGTTAAAATGCTTTTGAAAACGTCATTGCGGTGGAGAAGGTTGACATTGAAATATCTCTTTGTCTGAAACCTGGAATTGTATGCCATTCAGACGGCAGATTAACGCTGTATAGCTCTTTATTGCTTACAATTTTTTGGCTTTAAATGTGATTTTAGAAAGATCAATGGTCTACCAGACTGAACTGAAAAAACTGTACGGGCCAACAAGGTACAGTGACCCACTACCAACGAAAAAGCCGGTTCCTGCTATAAGATTTTCTTAGTAACATAAATAATTGCATGAATTTACAATTACGGGAGGATTGTAAGAGAGACATAAAGTTAGAGTTAATTGTAGGTCTACAGTAAACTTCCCTTACATAGAGGACCTGTGCTGTCTGTGTCCTTGCCTATCCCTGGTCTTTTTTTCCCAAAAACATGGATTTTAGGAATATCAGAGAAGACAACATCTCAGTTTCTTAGGCTTTTACATATACAACCAGCTATGTTATTATTTTACAACGGGTTATGTTATTGAAAATGTAACATTATAGGAGGACCTATTTGAGCCATGTACCCCAATTCAATACTGTATAATGAGGTTCCCGCTCGCTGTAGAGTCCGGGATAGCTGTTCCATACAAGCAATACATATCAGCATGCACTGCAGTGATGTCACATCTGTTACCTATAATGTCTGCGTGTCTGGCTGATAGCATCTGGTGCATCACACGACTGGTGCGACAACTTACCCAGAAGATGACACTTGACTAATGATTCTGCTGCATGATCCAAAGCTTTCTTCTCTGTTCTCGTCAATCCAGATTTGTTTGTTGGAGATGTCGGATACATAATAACCAAGACGGAGATGTTTATTGCAGGCCTCCTCTCCATTAATCAGCTTCTTCATTTGATTTGCTCCACAGACATAAAAAACAGTCTAAGTTTGCCTTCTTAAATAAAATTACAGGCGGGTCCATTTGTCATGGCGAGAGGAAGTCATCTCAAATCAATGAGAAATCATGTTTTGTAAATCATTAATTATATTTCCTGAGGGAAGTGGATAGAATAATTCAGTTGTAAATTATATCTGATGTACATCTAATCTGTGGCTTGGGCTGCAGTGACTAATTTTCAAGGGCAGCAATAGGGAGATGTGAGGGACTACCAGGCATTTCATCAGACAATATTTAAATTGCTTGTCTCCCAGCCTAGAATTGGGAGAAGGGGGGATTTTTCTCTGTTATTTGAATGGCAGATTTTAACACGTGCAAAAATAGATTTTTCCAGTAAATAAACTTTCCAAGCTGCACATTTAATGCTGAGCTTTTTCAAAAGTAATTTTTCAATAGTGGAAATCTTGCAAGAGGATTTTTATTGTTTCCATCAAGTGATTTGTTATTGCTTCATAACGTTGAATGAGGCCCAAGAACAAGAAGACCCTTACCCACACCCAGAAATACTCTTTTTAAATTTTGATGTATTCAGTTGGAGTTGTTAAGATTTTGGGAGGGATTTACTAATTCTGGCGCAAGCACGACTGTCGGCATCGGAGTCTCCTGAAAGCACAGCCCGATGGATTAAAGTGGCACAATAATCAGTCGCGCGCCATAAAAATGCTAACATCAATGAGATGTGCGCCAAAATCTTACATGGACTGCGCCTTAATTTTGCTCTGTAAACATGTTTCCTGGTCTATTGTGCGCCAAAAATTGCACCTATAAATGCTAAAAAGATACACATAAATGTGACGGATAATGTGGAAAAGTTAGGCCATGTCCCATAGCGCAAAAAAATGGAGGTGTCGGGATTGTCGGAAACATCTGTTCTTTCTGGCGCAAACTCATTATAAATGATCCGCAACAATTCTGCGCACGAAAAAAAATAAAGATCACGGCATTCTTTAGGCGCAGATACAAAAATACATGTCCCCCTTTATGTTATTATTTAGGTTAAGTGCACCAATATGAACATTGGGGCACATGTATTATAGTTTGGTCTCTCTGAGGTGCATTTTAGAG
>CM033647.1:63092821-63112435 GCA_019512145.1 Engystomops pustulosus
CTGCTCCTCTGGTTTGAAAACTTGTTGGACTTGCCACATACAGGCACTATCCAAAATTTGTATACACATTGTCTCCATAGCAGGCCTCACACGTTGTCTCCTTGCTTACCTCCAAAGTCGTCCATATAGCTGGACCTCCAATACATGGTCCCATATCAAACGAGGTATTATCATGTTTCATGTTGGCAGATTTGCGCGTTGTTTTCATGGATTCCACCTCAAAAGTTGTTAAACTTTCGTCGCCACACCCAATGATGTGTTTATTCGACAACACTATAATGGCAAACTTTTATCATTTTACCAATATTATTTCAGCCGCTTTCTTGCGCATCTGTTTACATCCCCTCACCGCCATAATCCTAAACTTATAGAACCGCCCTACTACACTTGATCTTAGACAAAAGGTTCATTAAGGAAAGAGCCAGGTTTGGGGAGTTAGCCTAGGTCCAAGGGGCTCCTGGATTGGCACGAAAGCTCGCCTCGGCACAGCGAGCGGCCGCATCAATTGCGCATTCATTGCGATTGTCTTGCGCTGTTAGTTTACATTCCACCTCACCCGCCAGATCCCAAAACTTTTTATAAGATGCGCTACTACACTTACCTTGGTGCAGGCTGGGACCGAGTACTGACCCTGGGGCTGGTCATTATACTGCCGAGCAGAGAATGCGGGGCCTACCTCGGTACCAGGTCTCAAAGGCCTAGTATACCTCCCTCCTCCTGCCGAATTACCATCCGTGGCCATGGCGCATTCAGTCGGTTTAGCTCTGGCACAGCAGCGTTGCCGTCGCTAAGCGACCAGCAGGGCGGTTGCTCAAACTGCATGAGCCTAGGCGATAAAAAGGCACACCGCCCAAGAGCTATACCAGGGCATTCCACATCAAACTGTTAAAACTTTTCGCCACCCTGCTGTGTTAATCCACAAAATATACTGGGAAATTTATCATTTACGATATTATTTCAGCCTTCTGCGCGTCTGTAACTTCCCCTCACCCGCCATTTCATCCCAAATTTATATAGACCGCTACTTACACTTGTGATCTTATACCAAAAAGAGTTCTATAGAGTGGAAAAGTTTGCTGTTTGGGGAGTAGTATCTAGGAGACAGGGGCGTTGGATGTTGGCGAAATGCTCGCCTGGCAGGGGATAAACGCCGACCATGCGATCATGCGCGTTCTGTTGCGCATCGGTACATTCCTACTCACCCGCCAGTATCCCAAAAATTATAATAAGAAGAGCGACTACACTTGATCTTATACAAAAGGTTCTTAGAAGTGCTGTTTGGAGTTAGCCTAGGAGACAGGGGCTTGGATGCAGAAAGAGAACCCAAGCTCACCTGGCAGCGGAGCGCCAGCTCCATGCGCATCATGCGCTTCTTGCGCATCGTTTTACATTCCCTCACCCGCAATATCCCAAATTATAAGAAACGCTACTACAATTCATCGTATACAAAAGGTTTCTAGAAGGGCGTTGGGGGAGTAGCCTAGAGACCAGGGGCTTGGATGGCGAAAAGCTCGCCTCTGGCAGCGGAGCGCCAGCTCCATGCCAAGATCCAACTAACATAGTTTTAACTGCAGCACCTTTAATCTACTACTAGTTCACTGCCTCCATACATGGTCCCCTTATCAAACGAGCTGTGTCAGGCAGAATTTTGGGTTGTTTTCATGGCTTCCATGTTAACTTTGTCGCCACCCTGCTGTGTAATCCACAAAATATACTGGCAAACTTTTATCATGTACCGATATTATTTGAGCGCTTCTTGCTCACCTCCTTTGGTTCCTCTCTGCCACCCATTGGTTTGAAGCCTGAGTCCATTTAGGGTATGTCGCCATGACACTCTCTAGCCTGCTGCCGCTGCCTCTGCATGCCGTCCCCTATAGTGTCAGGGTCAATTATTGGATGTTTTAGATGCTATCTAGCTTCATTCTGTCACTCTGTCATGGCCATGCTGTTGCCCATAATTTTGGCATAATGGTGCGTTTAAGCAGCCTCAGAGGCATCCATGCATGCTGCCCCTGCTGTTTCCTGTCCATTTCCGTGGTGTTTCCATCCTTTTCTGAGGTTCCCAGGTGTTTGGCCAAGCTTCCCTGTGCAGAGCCTTGGTCCCCTTGAAAAATGCTCGAGTCTCCCATTGACTTCAATGGGGCTCGTTATTCGAGACGAGCACTCGAGCATCGGGAAAAGTTCGTCTCGAATAACGAGTACCCGAGCATTTTAGTGCTCGCTCATCTCTAATAAAGAACAGTAAATTACCAACATCCAGAGGTCTGTTTGTAACTAGGGGTCGCCTGTAAGTCAGGTGTTCTGAAGTAGGGGACTGCCTGTATAGGTAAGGGTGGAGATACACATATTTTTGTAATTTTTGGGGCTACAGACATCAGGGGACACCAATACAATTTAGAGCTGTAATACAGATTAAGGCTATGTGAGAGCAGTAGACTTTCTGTCCTGCCATTTGGAGTTGAGCTTTGCATTAATAGACCCCAATCACAACTTTGCAAAGTGTCCTGGAAATAACATCCCGAGAAATATTTTACAAAGTGAATGGAGTCTTCTAAAAAAAGCATAGGAGACATTAAAATTTCAGACCCCTCTAGTTATGGCTCACGCGAGAAGCAGAGGCATGTGTGACACCCTAGTAAAGAGTGATGTAGCATCCAAAAAAGTAGTAATAGCTGCGTTATTAGCCACATTACCCCAGGATAGGGTTACAATGTAATTTCCTGAAGTGCTGCTGACTGATATTGACTATGGAGTGACAGCAGCAGCCACCAGATTGTAGACATTTGGCCATAAACAAGCCAATCACAACCAGGAGACTCTGCACTCCACCCCAGCATGACGGGTACCCTTACATGTCGCAGCGTGGTTGGCTGGCCTGATCATGTATTGGAATAACTAGCCCCTGCTGCTTCTGCAGGATACGTTAGGGATTTTATATTTAGCTTACTGTTACGTCAGTAGTGAGTCTACAAAACCCAACCCCTTTTAGGGCTAGAATAGGCGTTATATATATATATATTTTTTTTTTTTTGCTTGTGGCTGGCTTCTGGCACTAGTAGTGCAGCTAGTACCATAGTTGAGGAATTTGCAGGTAGACTTGCGAACGTTTTATATTTTAGCTCTTAATGACAGACTATCCATCTCAACCACCTAGTGGGACAATTTATTAGGTTACATTGATTATAGGCCAGTCTGCCCTTTTTTTTTTTCCACACTTATAGTGACTTAAAATCCGTTGTGTCTGGTCAGTGTATTTTAGAAACTAGGCAGACAAGAACCCAACCGGGCGTTTCTAGGTCCTACAATAGCGTTATATATATATACACTCAACCCGGCCACTTTATTAGGTACACCTGCTTTAACGGGTTGGACCCCCTTTTTGTCCTTCATAACTGCCTCAATTCTCTGCATAGATTGAACAAGGTGCTGGAAGCATTCCGCAGAGATTTTGGTCCATATGACATGATGGGCAAATCACACAGTTGCCGCGATTTGTCGGCTGCACGATCCATTATGGCAATCTCCTGTTTCCCCCCCTCCCAAAGATGCTCTATTGATTAGATCTGGGTTACTGTTTTTTTGGAGGCCATTTGAGTACAGTAACTCATTGTCATGTTCAAGAAACCAGTCTGAGATGATTCCGCTTATGCCATGGCGCATTATCCTGCTGAAATAGCCATCAGATTTTGGTAATTGTGTCATACAGGACTGGACATTGTCGCAAACAATATCAGGTAAGTCTGTGGCGTGCACGAGCTCACTTGGTACAAGGGGCCCCAAAAAGTGCCAAGAAATATTCCTTAAGGCTAGGTAGAGGACGAGGCGTCCCACACGGCAAGGGGTCAGAGGCCGTGGTCCCTCGGGCGGGGTGATACACACCACCGCTATGAGGGCATGGGAATCCGCAAGCTACACCCCTAGTTATTTCTCAAGTTAACTGGGACCCGTAGTAGGCACTGTTGAGGCCATAACGTGCGAACCAGGTATGTCGTAGGATTGCGGACAAATGCTTCTAGCCATTTTTCCACCATTCAGTCTTCCACGGCAGTTCCACCCATGTCCCCCGAAATCACACTCCTCCACCTCAGCCTCCTTCCCCCGTCTCCCCCTCCCCGGGAAAATGTGGCATTGAACCGACATCCTCTGAGGCACTGTTTTCGGACCCTTCCCAGAGTCACAACCACTTGTCCGTTGCTGCTGGTACGCTTTTCCATGCCCAGGTTTACAACCGGTCGCAGTCTGTGGGTTGATGATGACATTGTTGACGTAAGTGGAGAAGTGGTAAGTGGTGTCGGGACATGAAGGAGACATGTTTTCAGACAGTGGTGAAGTTGTTGTCCGAGTCCGGGGGGAGCAGACTGAGGGATCGGAGAATGATGAGTGACAGACCCAAGCTTAGTTTATAGGCCGGGTGACACAGTTGCTTCTTAGATGAGACGAGTCCCTCTCGAGAACAGTGTTGGAGATGCCAGTGTGGGCCCAGAACGGAGAGGCAGGGCCAGAGCTGGTGGCATCATCACCAATGTTTCACGTAGTAGCTTCCTGGCAGGGCTAGATTTTCAGCAAGTCTGTAGTTATTTAAAGAAACACCGGATTACCCGACGACTTTTGTTTGCGCCTGTCCACACCAGTATCAGCACGGTTCCACCACTACCATCTTAAACCACCACCAGTATGCCGCAGGCATATGAATGCTAAATCTCTACGTTCTCCGTTCGTGTCCTATTGCCTCCCTCCTTTTGCTGGTTTCTCTGTACCGGCCCTACCCGCGTCGCTCTACCTAGTCAGAATGGAACCAAGGCCTTTCACCCTCCACCGGGCAACACCACTGGCTCCTCCCCTGTGTCACCACCTGCGCCTCTTCTATCGATCCCCTGCCCAGGACCCCGCCCAAACACCTCCCATGCGAAAAGGACTCCTTTGACTTCACGATCCTCCATAAGCATCCACCAATGTCTCATGCCACGTTCAGCCTCCATACCCTATACCCCGACGCTGGAAGCGCAGAGGGGAATACACGTTCCTACCCACCCACACGCCCAAGCCCTCACCATCCACATCTCCAACTGCTTAGCCTGAGATGCTGCCCTATAGGCCGGTAGAGACTCTGTGTAAAGGGGCCCCCCTTCGCACCTCATGGCGGCGGCCGACCCCTCGGTATTCTGGATCCCCTCCGCCACTACTTTTCCCGATTGCCGTCCCATCCCCTGCAACCAGCACGTGTCAGACCACATCATCCGTGCCCTGACTAAACCTCGGTTTTCTGAACAATGTCCACCTGCCACTTCAGTGACGATGCTGCCGGGCAGGCCACTATGTATCAGCTGACGGCACAATTGGGGTTTACAACTTGGTGAGGCTGGACGAGTCTGACCCGGCGGCTGTCATTACTGCCACGCCGAAGAATTTCGGGCCTACCCCTCGGTCGAGGTTTCTCAGGCCTACTATGCCTCCTCCGCCTCCCACCCCTCCTCACCGCCTCCCTCCAAATTAACCATCCGTGGGGAATGGCGCCAACAGTCATAGCTCTAGGCACAGCAGCCTTGCGCGCTAAGCGCCGCAGGCGTTGCCTCCCCCAAACTGCTGATGCCTATGCTATAAAAGGCACACCGCCAAGAGCTATTACAACAGGGCATCACGGGCAGATTATTTGGTGGCTGGCAACCGCTGAACCTGAAGCCAGGCCATGGTTGTTTGTGACAACGGCGTAACCTGGAGGCGGCTCTACAACTCGGCAACTGACACGCCGTGCCATGCCTGGCCCAGTGTTAAATCTCATAGTTCCAGTTCCTCAAGACATACATACCCCAATCTGTCTGATTTGCTCACGAAGGTGCGCCGCATCTGTGCGCATTTAGGGACGTCAGCACAGATTCTCCACTACTCATGCACGCAGCGCCCCCCTCCAACTTCCCGCTCACCGACTGTTGTGCGATGTGCCCACTAGTGAATTAACATTACCATGTTATCGTCAGAGGTTTTACCCAGCAGCTCAGAAGCGATTGTAGACTGCCAGATGTCAACTTCCACCAGAACTGTTGTCGATGTCATTCCAGCTTCCTCAAGTCTACAATGGAGAGTGGACTTATTCTATTCCTGTTCAGTGCTGAGTAACTTGAGAGTCAACAAGATGGGCTTCGCGATGCCGCCATCACCAACCTGCACCACCCGCTGCTTGGCCTGTGAAATTCCCCTGGTCACAGAAATTGGAAAGCTTTCGCTCAATCACAAAGATACGGGGAAGAAGATTCCCTTGTTGAAACCAACGCACCCCTCAGGTCTGTTTCTCAGCTAATATCGGAGGAGGTGGAGGAGGATGAGGAGGAAGAGGAGAGAATGTTGGCAATACAGAAGAGGGGAGCATTGCTCAGTCCTTCACTGTTCAGCGTGTACGGGCAGAACACACAGAGGGTTCGAGGATTTGGAGGAGAGGAATGGACAGTCCGGCCAGTGTGGGGATTGAATTCTTGCATGTTTGGGACTCATATGGCCATATTTTCATGCTAGGCTTCTATCCCGTGACCCTCGCTTCAAAGAATTTATTCAGCACCGATTACTGGGTATTCACTCTCCTGGACCCACGTACAAGCACAATCTTTTCCACTCTCATCCCTGGAGAGAAAGGAGTGTTAGAATCAATGAAGACCACGGCCCTGGTGCACAAGCTGAAACATATTTCCCTTCGCCAGCGCTAGCGGCAGAGGTCATACTCTGCGGACAAGTAGCGAGGGAGAGTAGGCGAGCATCAGCTTGTTTCACACTGGCAGGGTACGCTTTACAGGCCTTTGCCAGTTTTTATGTCACCCCCAGCAAGACACTGCATCCTTCCCATTCTTGGCAGATGGGGCTGATGCTTTACAGAAAGATTTGAGGGATACGTTAAGCTGACCATACCATCATAATAATGATCACACACTCCCTACAATTACTGGGTTTCAAAGCTGTACATGTGACACGAACTGGCGCTGTACGCCTTGGAGGTTTCTGCTGCCCTGCCGGTAGCCGTGTTGTCCGAGCGTTTTAGTGCAGCTGGTGGCTCATCAACCGATAAGCGACACGCCTGTCGACGACAGCGCTGACAGGCTGACGCTTATCAAGATGAATAAAGCCGAGATTTCTCAGGAGTTCCATTCGCCACCCAGGTGAAAGGAGCTCAACCTGATAATGGAGGCACGCCTCCCATTGTCCGCCGTCTCCTTCCTCCTCCTCTTATCCACTAAAGCAAGGAACTGTCCCTAGTGTTTTGCCAAGGCCAACTGGCTCTAGCTATAGACGCTATGTATTGAAATGGGCGGGGAGGGGGGCCACCTACCTGCTCCTCTGTTTTGAAAACGTTTTTGGACTGCCACATACATACCTATCCAAGTTAACACATTGTCTCCATAGCCCGCCCTCCACCACATCGTCTTTAGAGCTGCCCGCCACAACACTTGTCCTCCATTCTACCCTCCACACATTACTCCATATCTCCTCTCCAAAGTCCTCCATATAGCTGGCCTCTATACATCGTCCCCTGGGCAAACGACTTGTCAGGCAAATTTTGGTTGTTTTTCAGGGGGCTTCCACATCAAACTTGTTAACTTTGTCACCCCCTGCTGTGTATCCCACAAAATATACGGCAAACTTTTTCATTTACCTATATTATGTTCACAGCGCTTCCTTGCTCATCTGTTTCCATTCCCCTACCCGCCATAACCCAAACTTAATTAGAACCCTACTACACTTGATCTTATACAACCGGTTTCTAGAAGGCGTATGGGAGGATGCCGAGAGACAGGCTGGGACATGCGAAGCTTTCCGGGCAGCGGCACCGCCAGCTCCAAATCCCAAGATCCAACTAACATAGTTTAACTGCGCACCTTTAATCTACTACTACCTTACTGCTCCATACATCGTCCCCTTAGCAATGACAAAATTTTCGGTGTTTCACACCAAATACATAATTGAGGAACTCGGCTCATCTCTGTCGCCGCCATGCTGGGACCTAAAGTTGCAATCATATCAGCGCAAAAAATATGGATGCCCCATACTGTCGCTCATAATCATGGAACCATTTTCCGAAAAAAACTATTAAAAATAGAACCACATGCTATTCCATTATTCCTAGATGAATATTCAAACGCCCGCTGCTTTGAAAATTATAATTTTTTTCAAAGTAAACGCTTCTGTCTGGCCCCCATGTCCATTTTGGTGGGAGAGCCGAAGAGACAGGGGCTTTGACAGGCTTTGTGCCTGGCAGCGGACCAACAGCTCCATCCCAAGATTAGGCAGGCCTAAGAGCAGCCATGCATACTTCCCCTGCTGTTTCCCTATCCCTTTCCGCCTCCACGATCCTCCCACGTCCACCAGTCTCCTAACGCAACTTCAACTTCCATAACCCCAGACCGCTGAGCGCGATAGGAGTACATCACATCATCCCCTTTCAAACGATCATACTGTCACTCTTAATCATGGAAGTCGTCTCCCATTGCTTCCCTCCACATGTCTCCCCTTATCAAACAGCTGTGGTCGCTAATTTTTTTGGGTGTTTTCACCAGATACGTATGGAACATGGTCACTATGTCGCCACCCCACAGCTTGTGTTTTATCGACTACATAACCGTCAACCTTTTGTTCACATAGGAAGCCTTTCAAGCGCTTCTTGCTCACCCTCCTTTGGTTCCTCTTCTGCCACCCAATTTGGTCCCCCCCCCCCCCCCTTTTTTTTTGTTTTTTTTTTTTTGGGAGCCTGAGTCCCATTTGGTATTCGCCATGACACTCTCTAGCTGCCATGCTGCCGCTGCCTCTGCATAGCCGTCTTCTATAAGTTCATGGGTGCAATTATTGAATGTTTTAGATGGCTAATCTACCTCATCTGTCACTCTGTCTGGGCCAGCTGTTGACCATCCAATTTTTTGGCATAATGGGCGATTAAGCACCCTCAGAGGCATCCATGCATGCTGCCACCTGCTGTTTCCTTCGCTGTCATGTCGTGGTGCATTTTCCATCATTTTCTTTCGAAGTTTCCAGGTTGTTGGCCAAGCTTCCCTGTGCAGAGCCCTTTGTCCCCTTAAAATGCTCGAAGTCCTCTCCATTGACTTCAATGGGGTTCGTTATTTATTTGTTTAGTGCTCGCTCATCTCTAATGAAGACCTTAAAGCTAGTCCTTTTGTTTGTCATACTGTTTAGCAGACTACACCCAGATTTCTACAAAGATAGACATAAAGGGGCACATTTACTTGCCTGCCACTGGAGTTCATCCAAAGTGCATTTCCAAACGATCATGCACTCTGCCCCCATTCACTAGACGTGCTCAGCTCCCCGAATCCTGCATGTGGTTTGCTTCCCTTCCCCGCTCAGTCCCGACGGAGTTCACCTTCTTCTTGCCAGTACATGTAAGTGCATGTCTTGCACATCAAATTGAAATTCCCGCATTCAGTTCGAATCCTTTGATCGTCCCCTACACGTCCTTCCCCCACACCAGAGCAGCTGTGCCACAATCCGATCGCGTCCGACACAATCCCCTGCAAAATACCTGGCAAGAAGCTGCGCAATCCCTAAAACCAGAACATCCCACAAATCTGCAATCTGCGACCCTGAGTAAACAAGCCCCCATAACTCCAGCGCTACACAGGGCTGTTTTTTCCTCTTACCCCACCTCCAATGCTATGGGTGTGTGAAGGGGGGGCCTGGACCGGGGCAGGGTGGAGCACTGGTGGTAGCAGATGGCAACTTCGCGCCTGGCCCCAGCCTGCACACTCGCTGCCGCTGGCTGCAGCCTCTTCATGTATTGTCTCATCGGGGCTATCCTACACGGCGCTTGTGTATATAAATATCCGTACCCTCATTATTTCACTTTGAAGAGTCCTCAAGACCCCCAAACTTTCCATGTATCTCAAATAGCGAGAAATGCAGAAGAAATGTTATATTAAAAAATTTAAACAAAAACATTACTCAGATATGAGCAACATTCTCGTCCGAGCTTGATGCTCGTCGAGCCTAATGGTAGGGTACTCGAAACTGCTCTTTGCTCGTACGAATACTTCGCCCCTCGAGAAAATGCACCTCCGCGTTTTGCTTTTTGGTCGGCCAGAAACAGAGCCATCACAACCAGAGACTCTTCACTCCACCCACAAGGACGTGTACCCTTACACTTCGATACCGTGGTTGGCTGCCAGATCAGTTACCCTCCTGGATAGACTAGCCGCTGCCCGCGCTGCTCGATCATTCTTGTCTGGATGGCCGCTAGGGAGAGAGCTGCTGCTGGTCAAGGGAAAGCGTTAGGGTGTTCTATTAGCTTACTTGTTAGGCGGCAGATTGATTCTCAAGAACCACAGCCCGTCTTAGGGCTACATAACGTTCTACTTTTTTTTATTTTAAGTTTTGTCATCTAGTACCATTGGTGAGGAATTAGCAGGGTACTTGCTACGCCCCGTGTGTTTTAGCTCTCGTGGCAACACTATCTCCATAGCAAAGACCGAATGGGAAATTTCGTAGGGTTGAGTTCAATTAGGCACTAACCTCATTGTCCATCTCATCGGCATAGTATGTGCTTTGATACTTTGCTAAGAAATAGCCATAGGAGAATACAAGAAGCTTACTTACGCATACATTATCGTTCTATATATTTTATTTCGTTTGAATCTGCTGGTGCGTACTTTCTGCAGTGCTGTACTGCCATTTGAGCAATTGGAGGTGAGCAGACTGCGACCGCGGTGTCTGCGCTTAGTGACTGCCTTATCCATAGGCAAAGACGAAGTGGTAAAATTTAGTAGGGGTTTGGATTTCAAATTAGGCACTAACTTCAGTTTCAATCTCATCTGGCATAGTAGTGTGCTTTGATACGTTGGCTAGAAAATTCTCATAGATAATACAAATGGCTTACTTACGCATACATAGCGTTCTTATATTTTGATTTTCTTTGATCTGCCTGTGCTTTACTTTCTGCAGTGCTTACTGCCATTCCTGAGCAAATTTGGTAGTGATACTTGCACCTGGGCTGTTTCTGCGGTTAAGGTGGACGCACATATCCATAGCCAATACCGGGTGCGAAGGTGGGAAATTTAGTAGGGGTTATTTCATTAGGCACTAACTCATGTCATCTCATCTGGCATAGTAGTGGTGCTTGATACTTTGTCTAGAAATAGCCCTAGAGAAATCAAAGCGCTTACTTACGCATACAGTGAAGCGTTTCTTATATATTGATTTATCTGTTGATCTGCTGGTGGCTGTACTTTCTGCACGTGCCATGTACTAGCCATTTCGAGTCAATTTGTAGTGAGACTTGCGACGCTGGTGTTCTGCCGTTAGTGACGTCACATATCCATAGCAAAGGACCGAAGTGGGACAATTTAGTAGGGTGGTTTCATGGCCTAACTCAGGTGTCCATCTTCAATCTGCATGTAGGGCTTTGATACTTGGCTAGAAAAATAACCATAGGAGAATCCAAGGAGCTACTTACGCATACAGACGTTCATATATTTGATTCTGGTTGATCTGCTGGTGGTGTAACTTTCTGCCGTGCACTGTACTAGCCAATTATCCGAGCCAATTTGTAGTGGAGACTGCGACCGCTGTGTCCTGCGCTAGTGACGCCATGTCCATAGCCAAGAACCGAAGTGGGAAAATTTAGTAGGGGTTGGATTTCAATTAGGCACTAACCGTGTCATCTCATCTGGCAAGTAGTGGCTTGATTACTTGGCTAGAAAATAGCCATAAGGAGAATACACAGAGCGACTTACGTAAGACAGTAACGTTCTATATATTTGATTTCTGTTGATCCTTGCGGTGGCTGTACTTTTGCAGTGCAGGGAACTAGCAATTCTAGCGAATTGGGTAAGTGAGGACTGCGCCGCTGTGTTCTGCGTTAGATGACGCACATATCCATAGCAAAGACCGAAGTGGGAAAATTTAGTATGGTTGGATTTCCAATAGTGCACTAACTCAGTGTCATCTCACTGGCATAGTAGTGTGCTTTGATACTGGCTAGAAAATAGTCATAGGAGAATACAAGAGCTTACTTTCGCATACAGTAGCGTTCTATATTTATTGTACTGGTTGATCTGGCTGGTGGCTGTACCTTTCTGCAGTGATGTATCAGCCAATTCTGAGCAATTTGTGTGAGACTTGCTACCGCTTGTTTCTGCGTTGTGACGACATATCCATAGCAAAGACACGAAGTGGGAAAATTTAGTAGGGTTGGATTTCAATTTAGCACTAACAGTGTCATCTCTCTGGCAATAGTGGCGTTTGATACTGTGGCTAGAAAATCGCCATATAGAATACAAGAAGCTTACTTACGCATACAGTAGCGTTCTATATATTTGATTTGGTTGATCTGTGTGGCTGTACTTTATGCAGTGCCTGTACTACAGCCAATTTGAGCAATTTGTATGAGACTTGCGACCGCATGTGTTCTGCGCTTAGTGACGCACATATCCATAGCATAGACGAAGGGGAAAATTGAGTAGGGGTTGGATTCATAGGATACACACTCAGTGTATTCATCTGGCCATAGTAGTGTGCTTGATACTTGGCTAGCAAATAGCCATAGCAATAGGATAGCATTGTTGGTTTTAAAAACTCAAAAAAAAAAACAACAAAAAAACCAAAAACACACAAAAAAAAAAAACAATGTTAAAAAAAATAAAGTATAACTCTCATTTTAAAAAGTGTTAACCCAGGCTAGGGGTAAGGACGAGGGCGGGGTACTGGGCGTCAATACTGCAGGGGTCAGAGGCCGTGGTCGGGCGGGGTGAGACCCACCGCTGATGAGGAACAGGGGGAACGCCGCAGAGCTACACTCCCTTAGTTTCTGTCTGAAGTACGGGAATCCCGTGGTTAAGCACGTGTGATGCCAGAACAGTGCGAACGGTGAAGGTCGTGGATGCTGACAATGCTTCGAGCAATTTGTCCACCGGCCAGTCAGTCTTCCACGAGTCCCCCATGTCACCGAAATCGCCACTCCTCCAGCTCCTGCACCTCAGCCTCCTCCCCCCAGTCTGCCCCCCATCCAGGAAATTTGGCATTTGAACCGGCATACTCTAGGAACTGTTTCTGGACCCTTCCCACAGCACAAACCACTTGTCCGGTTGCTGCTGAGCTATTTTCAGCGATGCCCAGGTTTCCACCAGTCACAGTCCTGTGGGTGGATGAGCTTCTTGACGTAGTGGAAGTGTGGTACAGAGGGTGTCGACGATGAGGAGACACGGTTGTCAGACAGTGGGGAAGTTGTTTGTAAGGGCAGGAAGTCCGAGGGGGGAGCAGACTGAGGGATCGAGGATGATGAGGTGACACCAAGCTGGTTGAGAGGCGGGTGAACACAGTGCTCTGAGACGGAGGAGATCCTCGACGCAACAGGTTGGAAGAGGCTGGTGGGGCCAGACGGAGAGGCAGGGCAGAGCTGGTGCAATCAGCGCCAAATGTGTCAACTAGTGAAGCTCCCGTGGCGAGGGCTCTTGCGGCGAGGGCTAGATCTTCAGAAGTTGGAGGTTCTTTAAGGAAACACCGGATGACCGACGGACTGTGGTGGTGCAACATTTGCCAAACAGGCTCAGCAGGGGTTCCACCACTACTAGCTTAACTACCACCAGTATGCTCAGGCATATGAATGCTAAACACCCCACTCAGTGGCAACAGCCCGTTCACCTCGGCCGTGCAACATGCTACCTTCCCCTGTTGTCAGCTGCTAGTCAGCCCCCTGCCCAGGACCCTGCCACAAACCCCCATCGTCGCCTTCCACGATCCTCCACAGCATCCACCACGGTCAGCTATCCATACCCACGAGCTGGAGCGGAAACGCAATATAGTGCACCCACCCGCACGCCCAGCCCTTAATGTGCACATTCCAGATTGCTAAGCCTGGAATCTCCCTATAGTGCTAGTGAGACCGAGGCCTTTCGCACCTTCATGGCAGCGGCCGCCCCTCGGTATTCGGTCCCCAGCCGCCACTTACTTGCCCGATGGTCCGTACCCACCCTCACAGCCTGCACTAATCCGTGCCCTGACCACGCCGTTTCTGACAAGGTCCACCGACACGGACACGTGGCGACTGCTGCCGGGCGGGCCACGATATATCTCTGACGTGCACATTTGTGTTAACTTGTAGGCTGGGACCGAGTCGACCCTGGGGCTGCTATATTCTGCAGACGCCGAGGATTGCGGGGCCTACCTCGGTCAGGGTTTCAGGCTATGCCTCCTCCTCCTCCAACCCCCTCACCTCCTCCTTCTACGAATACCATCGTGGGCACGGCGCCCCTCGGTAGCTCTAGGCACAGCATCATGCCGTCGCTAAGCGACAGCAGGCGGTGCTCACTGCTGAGACTAGGCGACAAAAGGCACACCCCAAGAGCTATTTACAGGGCATCACGGCGCAGACTGATCTGTGGCTGGCCACCGCTGAACCTCAAGCCGGGAATGGTTGTGTGTGACAAGGCAGTAACCTGGTGGCGGCTCTGCAACTCGCAGACTGACACATGTGCCATGCCTGCCCATGTGTTAATCTGATACTTCAGCGTTCCTCAAGAATACCACCAATCTGTCTGATTTGCTCCGAGGTGCGCCGCATCTGTGCGCATTTCGGAAGTCCAGCCCAGATGCTGCCACTCTCAGGGCAGCGCAGCGCGCCTCCACTGGCCGCTCACGACTGTTGTGCGACGTGCCCACGCAGGTGGAAATTCAACACTGACCATGTTATCCAGAGTTTACCAGTCAGCGCAGAGCGATTGTAGACTGCCAGATGTCCTTCCACCAGAACTGGTAGTCAGGTCAGTCAGCTTCCTCAAGTCTACATGAGGAGTGGACGTGGATGTCTGATATCTGTCAGGTGCTGAGTAACTTTGAGGAGTCAACACAGATGGTCCGTGGCGATGCCGCATCATCAGCCTCACCATCCCGCGGCTGGCCTGTGAAAAAAACTCTCTGGTCAGCATGAAGTCGGAAGCTTTGCGCTCGTCACAAGAGACAGGGGAAGAATATTCCCTTGTTGATAGCCAAAGCACCCTCAGGTCTGTTTCTCAGCGCATATCGGAGAGGTGGAGGTGGAGGATGATGAGAGGAAGAGGAGAGAATGTTGGCGAGACACAAGAGGGGACATTGTTGAGTCCTTTACTGTTCAGCGTGTTGATGGGCGAAGCAAGAGAGGTTGAGGAGTTGTGAGGAGGAGGAAATGGACAGTCGCAGTGAGGGAGTGAATCTTACCGTTTACTCTGGCGCATAGGCAGATTTCATGCTAGGCTGCTATCCCGTGACCCGCTTCAAAGAATTTATCCAGCCCCGATTACTGGGTGTTCACTCTCCGGACCCACGGTACAAGCAAATCTTTCCACTCTCATCCCTGCAGAGGAAAGGAGTTGTGAGAATGCATGAATTACCAGCAGGCCCTGGTGCACAAGCTGAAACAGTTATTTTCCCTTCTGACAGCGCTAGCGGCAGAGTGCGTAGTTCGGCGGGACAGTAGCGAGGGAGAGTAGGCGAGCAGGCAGCTTGTCCAGCACTGGCAAGGGTACGCTTTACAAGGCTTTTGCCAGCTTTAGTGTCACCCCAGCAAGACACTGTCAACCTGTCCCAGTCTCGTGCAGAGTAGGGCTGATCTTTACAGAAAGATGGTTAGGGAGTGCGTAGCTGACCATACAACGTCCTAAATGATCACATACAGCTCCCTACAACTACTGTGTTCAAAGCTGGCATGTGGCACGAACTGGCGCTGTACGCCTTTGGAGGTTCTTGCCTGCCCTGCCGCTAGCGTCTTGTCCGAGCGGGTTTTTCAGTGTCAGCTGGTGGCATCATCACCGATAGAGCTACACGCCTGTCGACTGACAGCGCTGACAGGCTGACGCTTCTTAAAATGAATAAGGCTGGATTTTCTCAGAATTCCAATCTCCACCAGGTGAAGGAAGCTCACTGATAAGTTGATCCACCTCCTCCTCCTCCTCATTTTCCTCCTCCCCCTCTTTGTACAGTAAAGCAAGGAAATGGCTATTTTTGACAGGGCCACTGGCTCTTGCTATAGTACTCATGCATTTAATTTCTGGAGGGCACATACCGGTCCCTGTTTGAAACAATTTTTGTGAGGGCCACATACAGGCACTCAATCTATTCCATTTACTGCAGGGCCACTACACTGTCTCTCTGGTTTGAAACCATTTTTGGGACTCGCCACATACAGGCACTCAATCTATCCATTTTACTGGAGGGCCACCTACCTTCTCCTCGGTTGAAAAATGTTTGGGACTGCCACATGCAGGCACTCTAATCTATCATTTACTGCAGGCCCACCTACCTGCTCCTCTGGTTTGAAACATTTTTGGGACTTGCCACATACAGGCACTCAATCTATGTCCATTTACTGGAGGGCCACCTACCTGCCTCCTGGTTTGAAAAATGTTGGACTGCCACATACAGGCACTCAATCTATTATCCATTTATGCAGGACGCAGGCCACCTACCTGCCTCTGTTTGAAACATTTTGGGACTGCCACATACAGGCACTCAATCTATTCCTTTTACTGGAGGGCCACCTACCTCTCTCTCTCTGGTTTGAAAAATGTTTGGACTGCCCACATACGCGCACTCAATCTATTCCATTTTACTGCAGGGCCACCTCTGCTCCTCTGGTTTGACACATTTTTGGACTGCCACATACAGGCACTCAATCTATTCCATTTACTGGAGGGCCACCTACACTGCTTTGGTTTGAAAAATTTTTGGGACTGCCACATACAGGCACTCAATCTATTCCATTTTCTGCAGGCCCACCTGCTCCTCTGGTTGAAACATTTTTGGACTGCACATACAGGCACTCAATCTATTCCATTTACTGGAGGGCCACCTACCGCTCCTCTGGTTTGAAACATTTTTGGGACTGCCACCTACAGGCACTCAATCTATACCATTTACTGCAGGGCCCCTACATCCCTCGGTTTGAAAAATGTTTGGGACTGCACATACAGGCACTATCCAAATTAAATTGTCTCCATAGCAGCCCCGACACTTGTCTCCATTGCTACCTCAACAAGTCGTCCATATAGCTGCCTCCTACATGCCCTTTATCAAACGAGGTGTGTCAGGCAGAAATTTTGGGTTGTTTTCATGGATTCCACATCAAAGTTGTTAACTTTGTCGCCACCCGCTGTGTTATCCACAAATATACTGGCAAACTTTACCTTTAGGATATTATTTCAGCGCTTCTTGCGCATCGTTTACATTCCCCCTCACCCGGCATATCCTAAACTTATAGAACGCTACTACACTGGATCTTATACAAAAGGTTGTAGAAGTGCTGTTTGGGGAGTGCCTAGAGACCAGAGGCGGTTGAATTGGCGAAGCTCGCCTGGCAGCGGAGCGCCAGCTCCATGCGCTATGCGCTTCTGTGCGTCATCTGTACATTCCCCTCACCCGCCATATCCCAAACTTATAAGACGCTACTACACTTAACTTGGTTGCAGGTCGTGGAACCGTAGCGACCCTGGGGTGGTCATATACTGGCGACGCAGAGAATTGCGGGGCCTACCTCGGTCCAGGTCTCAAAGGCCTACTATACCCCTCCACCCCTCTCCACCTCCTCCTCCTCCGAATTACCATCCGTGGGCATGGCGCCATCAGTCAGTGGCTCTAGGCCAGCAGCATGCCGTCGCTAAGCGCACAGCCAGGGCGTGCTGAAACTGCTGAGCCTAGGCGATAAAAGGCACACCGCCCAAGAGCTATTACAGGGCAATTCCACATCAAAGTTGTTAACTTTGTCGCCACCCTGCTGTTATCCACAAATATACTGGCAAACTTTTACATTTAGGGATATTATTTCGCGCTTCTTGCGCATCTGTTACATTCCCTCACCCGGAATATCCTAAAACTTAAAGAACGCTACTACACTTGATCTTATACAAAAGGTTCTTTAGAAGTTGTTTGTGGAGTA
Organism: Engystomops pustulosus; assembly: GCA_019512145.1. NCBI lineage: Eukaryota > Metazoa > Chordata > Amphibia > Anura > Leptodactylidae > Engystomops > Engystomops pustulosus. The sequence continues at coordinate 63,110,712 of CM033647.1, forward strand.
GCCTAGAGACAGGGCTTGGATTGGCAAAAGCTCGCCTGGCTGCAGAGCGCCAGCTCATCCCAAGATCCAACACATAGTTAGCACCTTTAATCTACTACTAGTTCACTGCCGCTCATCATAAATAAATAATAATCTTATTATATATAGCGTCATCATATTCTGTAGCGCTTTACAAATGCATATGGACAAATACATGTAATGTACAGAGCAACAACATTTGTATGGAACAACAGGAGTGAGGTCCCTGCTCGCCAGAGCTTACGTTTATGAAGATGATGGGGTAAACGAGGTAAAAGAATATTTAATAATGGTCAAGCCATTCTTCTTAGGGATAAGAAAAAAATATAATAAATGGAATTGCTGTCGCTTGAACCACTCAGCCGTCATCTTATATACCAGTCCAGGTGAATGGGACTGCAGAGAAGTTGGGCCTGTTGGTTCTGGATAACAGATGGGAGGACGACACAGGACGGGTTAGTAGAAAGATATAAAACGACTTCATGCAGTTAATGAGTGTTATAGGCTTGCCTAAAGAATGGGTTTTAAGAGCACGTTTGAAACTTTGGAGGTTAGGTATTACTGATAGTCGGAGCAGTACATTCATAGATTGGTAGCTCTAGAGAAGTCTTGGAGCGCGAGTGGGAGGTCCGACTAGGGAGAGGTTAATCTAAGATCACGGGGGATTAAAGCACGGGTTGGGCGATAGACTGAGATAAGAGAGGAGAGTGGGGGGTGCAGCATGTATACAGAGCTTTATGGAGGAGGTTTATTATTTTTTAAACTGTATCGAAAGGAGAACTGGCAGGCCAGTGCAGCGACTGGCATGAACTGTAACATTAACATGGTCCCCTTATCAAACGAGTGTCAGGCAGAATTTTGGTTGTTTTCATGCTTCCATGTTACTTTGTCGCCACCCTGCTGTGTATCACAAAATATACTGGCAAACTTTTATCATGTACCGATTATTGAGCGCTTCTTGCTCACCTCTTTGGTTCTCTCTGACACCCATTGGTTTGAAGCTGAGTCCAATTATGATGTCCCATGCCACTCTCTAGCCTGCTTGCGCCGCTGCCTCGCCTCGCATGCCGTCCACTATAGTGTCAGGGTCAATTTGGATGTTTTACATGCTGATCTAGCTTCATTCTGTTCACTGTCATGGCCATGCTGTTGCCCATAATTTGGCATAATGGTGCGATTAAGCAGCCTCAAGGCATCCAGTGCATGCTGCCCCTGCTGTTTCCTGTCTCATTTCCGTGGTGTTTCCATCCTTTTCTGAGGTTCCCAGGTTTTGGCCAAGTTCCCTGTGCAGACCTTGGTCCCCTTGAAAATGCTCGAGTCTCCCAGGACTGCAATGGGGTTCGTTATTCGAGACGAGCACGCGAGCATCGGGAAAGTTCGTCTCGAATAACGAGTACCGAGCATTTTATTCGCTCATCTCTAATTACCCCCATCTTTTTTTCTTGTGATTTAAATGCTGGCTTTTTTGTAAGATTATGTGATCATTTAGGAATCTGGGTGACTGAAAAATAACATTTATTCCAAGTTCATATCCTTATATCGCTGGTGGTTGAGAAAAAATATAATAGAACAAATTCAATGGATTTAAATATTTGATTCTCTGCACCAAACACCTGCAAATCCCCCAACAATAAATAAGTGGAAGCGGTGGGGAGGGGGAGTGTCAGCTCACTATTAAATTAGTTCAACTAGAGACATTTCTTGTC